>CAJHNH020005524.1:0-20415 GCA_905116865.2 Candidula unifasciata
TTTGTGTCCTACCACTAAAACGTGAGTCCCAGACAATTATTTTACACATGAATAGACACGCTAGATGCAGAGTAGTTAAACTGGATGTCTGATTTGGCATTTTTTGTACAATCTGGGGGCAACAATTGAGATAACATAAAAATGACCACAAGTGACAATTTTGCAGAATTTATGCCTTTACGCGTTTTGGCCAAAAAAATATTTGCAAAAAAGTTGCCAATTTAGTCTCAGTCTATCATTTCACACTTGACGAGATACTCTAGATGATAAATTGGACACTTTGGAGCTCGTTGGTGACAGAAAAATAGATAAGATAAAAGTGAAAAACAAATTTTACGAAGAAATGTTCCTAACAACTTGTTTGTGTCCTACCACTAAACAGTGAGTCCCAGACAATTATTTTACACATGAATAGACACGCTAGATGCAGAGTAGGTAAACTGAATGTCTGATTTGGCATTTTGGTACAATCTGGGGGCAACAATTGAGATAACATAAAAATGACCACAAGTGACAATTTTGCAGAATTTATGCCTTTCGCGTTTGGCCAAAATAATTTTGCAAAAAAGTTGCCAATTTAGTCTCAGTCTATCATTTCACACTTGACGAGATACTCTAGATGATAAATTGGACACTTTGGAGCTCGTTGGTGACAGAAAAATAGATAAGATAAAAGTGAAAAACAAATTTTACGAAGAATTGTTCCTAACAACTTGTTTGTGTCCTACCACTAAACAGTGAGTCCCAGACAATTATTTTACACATGAATAGACACGCTAGATGCAGAGTAGGTAAACTGAATGTCTGATTTGGCATTTTGGTACAATCTGGGGGCAACAATTGAGATAACATAAAAATGACCACAAGTGACATTTTTCCAGAATTTATGCCTTTCGCGTTTGGCCAAAATCATATTTTCCAAAAAGTTGCCAATTTAGTCTCAGTCTATCATTTCACACTTGACGAGATACTCTAGATGAGAAATTGGACACTTTGGAGCTCATAGGTGACAGAAAAATAGATAAGATAAAAGTGAAAAACAAATTTTACGAAGAAATGTTCCTAACAACTTGTTTGTGTCCTACCACTAAACAGTGAGTCCCAGACAATTATTTTACACATGAATAGACACGCTAGATGCAGAGTAGTTAAACTGGATGTCTGATTTGGCATTTTTGTACAATCTGGGGGCAACAATTGAGATAACATAAAAATGACCACAAGTGACAATTTTGCAGAATTTATGCCTTACGCGTTTGGCCAAAATAATATTTGCAAAAAAGTTGCCAATTTAGTCTCAGTCTATCATTTCACACTTGACGAGATACTCTAGATGAGAAATTGGACACTTTGGAGCTCGTTGGTGACAGAAAAATAGATAAGATAAAAGTGAAAAACAAATTTTACGAAGAAATGTTCCTAACAACTTGTTTGTGTCCTACCACTAAACAGTGAGTCCCAGACAATTATTTTACACATGAATAGACACGCTAGATGCAGAGTAGTTAAACTGGATGTCTGATTTGGCATTTTTGTACAATCTGGGGGCAACAATTGAGATAACATAAAAATGACCACAAGTGACAATTTTGCAGAATTTATGCCTTACGCGTTTGGCCAAAATCATATTTTGCAAAAAAGTTGCCAATTTAGTCTCAGTCTATCATTTCACACTTGACGAGATACTCTAGATGAGAAATTGGACATTTTGGAGCTCATAGGTGACAGAAAAATAGATAAGATAAAAGTGAAAAACAAATTTTACGAAGAAATGTTCCTAACAACTTGTTTGTGTCCTACCACTAAACGGTGAGTCCCAGACAATTATTTTACACATGAATAGACACGCTAGATGCAGAGTAGTTAAACTGGATGTCTGATTTGGCATTTTTGTACAATCTGGGGGCAACAATTGAGATAACATAAAAATGACCACAAGTGACAATTTTTGCAGAATTTATGCCTTTCGCGTTTGGCCAAAATCATATTTTCCAAAAAGTTGCCAATTTAGTCTCAGTCTATCATTTCACACTTGACGAGATACTCTAGATGAGAAATTGGACACTTTGGAGCTCATTGGTGACAGAAAAATAGATAAGATAAAAGTGAAAAACAAATTTTACGAAGAAATGTTCCTAACAACTTGTTTGTGTCCTACCACTAAACAGTGAGTCCCAGACAATTATTTTACACATGAATAGACACGCTAGATGCAGAGTAGGTAAACTGGATGTCTGATTTGGCATTTTTGTACAATCTGGCGGCAACAATTGAGATAACATAAAAATGACCACAAGTGACAATTTTGCAGAATTTATGCCTTTCGCGTTTGGCCAAAATCATTTTTTTCCAAAAAGTTGCCAATTTAGTCTCAGTCTTTCATTTCACACTTGACGAGATACTCTAGAAGAAAAATTGGACACTTTGGAGCTCATAGGTGACAGAAAAATAGATAAGATAAAAGTGAAAAACAAATTTTACGAAGAAATGTTCCTAACAACTTGTTTGTGTCCTACCACTAAACAGTGAGTCCCAGACAATTATTTTACACATGAATAGACACGCTAGATGCAGAGTAGTTAAACTGGATGTCTGATTTGGCATTTTGTACAATCTGGGGGCAACAATTGAGATAACATAAAAATGACCACAAGTGACAATTTTTGCAGAATTTATGCCTTTACGCGTTTGGCCAAAATCATATTTGCAAAAAAGTTGCCAATTTAGTCTCAGTCTATCATTTCACACTTGACGAGATACTCTAGATGAGAAATTGGACACTTTGGAGCTCATAGGTGACAGAAAAATAGATAAGATAAAAGTGAAAAACAAATTTTACGAAGAAATGTTCCTAACAACTTGTTTGTGTCCTACCACTAAACAGTGAGTCCCAGACAATTATTTTACACATGAATAGACACGCTAGATGCAGAGTAGTTAAACTGGATGTCTGATTTGGCATTTTTGAACAATCTGGGGGCAACAATTGAGATAACATAAAAATGACCACAAGTGACAATTTTGCAGAATTTATGCCTTTCGCGTTTGGCCAAAATCATATTTCCCAAAAAGTTGCCAATTTAGTCTCAGTCTATCATTTCACACTTGACGAGATATTCTAGATGATAATTTTTACACTTTCGAGCTCGTCGGTGACAGAAAAATAGATAAGATAAAAGTGAAAAACAAATTTTACGAAGAAATGTTCCTAACAACTTGTTTGTGTCCTACCACTAAACAGTGAGTCCCAGACAATTATTTTACACATGAATAGACACGCTAGATGCAGAGTAGTTAAACTAAATGTCTGATTTGGCATTTTTGTACAATCTGGGGGCAACAATTGAGATAACATAAAAATGACCACAAGTGACATTTTTCCAGAATTTATGCCTTTCGCGTTTGGCCAAAATCATATTTTGCAAAAAAGTTGCCAATTTAGTCTCAGTCTATCATTTCACACTTGACGAGATACTCTAGATGATAAATTGGACACTTTGGAGCTCGTTGGTGACAGAAAAATAGATAAGATAAAAGTGAAAAAACAAATTTTACGAAGAAATGTTCCTAACAACTTGTTTGTGTCCTACCACTAAACAGTGAGTCCCAGACAATTATTTTACACATGAATAGACACGCTAGATGCAGAGTAGTTAAACTGGATGTCTGATTTGGCATTTTTGTACAATCTGGGGGGCAACAATTGAGATAACATAAAAATGACCACAAGTGACAATTTTGCAGAATTTATGCCTTTACGCGTTTGGCCAAAAAAATATTTTCAAAAAAAGTTGCCAATTTAGTCTCAGTCTATCATTTCACACTTGACGAGATACTCTAGATGATAAATTGGACACTTTGGAGCTCATAGGTGACAGAAAAATAGATAAGATAAAAGTGAAAAACAAATTTTACGAAGAAATGTTCCTAACAACTTGTTTGTGTCCTACCACTAAACAGTGAGTCCCAGACAATTATTTTACACATGAATAGACACGCTAGATGCAGAGTAGTTAAACTGGATGTCTGATTTGGCATTTTTGTACAATCTGGGGGCAACAATTGAGATAACATAAAAATGACCACAAGTGACATTTTTGCAGAATTTATGCCTTTCGCGTTTGGCCAAAATCATATTTTTCCAAAAAAGTTGCCAATTTAGTCTCAGTCTATCATTTCACACTTGACGAGATACTCTAGATGAGAAATTGGACACTTTGGAGCTCGTTGGTGACAGAAAAATAGATAAGATAAAAGTGAAAAACAAATTTTACGAAGAAATGTTCCTAACAACTTGTTTGTGTCCTACCACTAAACAGTGAGTCCCAGACAATTATTTTACACATGAATAGACACGCTAGATGCAGAGTAGTTAAACTGGATGTCTGATTTGGCATTTTGGTACAATCTGGGGGCAACAATTGAGATAACATAAAAATGACCACAAGTGACATTTTTCCAGAATTTATGCCTTTCGCGTTTGGCCAAAATCATATTTTCCAAAAAGTTGCCAATTTAGTCTCAGTCTATCATTTCACACTTGACGAGATACTCTAGATGAGAAATTGGACACTTTGGAGCTCATTGATGACAAAAAAAACTAGATAAGATAAAAAGTGAAAAACAAATTTTACGAAGAAATGTTCCTAACAACTTGTTTGTGTCCTACCACTAAACAGTGAGTCCCAGACAATTATTTTACACATGAATAGACACGCTAGATGCAGAGTAGTTAAACTGAACGTCTGATTTGGCATTTTGTACAATCTGGGGGACAACAATTGAGATAACATAAAAATGACCACAAGTGACATTTTTTGCAGAATTTATGCCTTACGCGTTTGGCCAAAAATAATTTTTGCAAAAAAAGTTGCCAATTTAGTCTCAGTCTATCATTTCACACTTGACGAGATACTCTAGATGATAAATTGGACACTTTGGAGCTCGTTGGTGACAGAAAAATAGATAAGATAAAAGTGAAAAACAAATTTTACGAAGAATTGTTCCTAACAACTTGTTTGTGTCCTACCACTAAACAGTGAGTCCCAGACAATTATTTTACACATGAATAGACACGCTAGATGCAGAGTAGTTAAACTGGATGTCTGATTTGGCATTTTTGTACAATCTGGGGGCAACAATTGAGATAACATAAAAATGACCACAAGTGGACAATTTTTCCAGAATTTATGCCTTTTCGCGTTTTGGCCAAAATAATATTTGCAAAAAGTTGCCAATTTAGTCTCAGTCTATCATTTCACACTTGACGAGATACTCTAGATGAGAAATTGGACACTTTGGAGCTCATAGGTGACAGAAAAATAGATAAGATAAAAGTGAAAAACAATTTTACGAAGAATTGTTCCTAACAACTTGTTTGTGTCCTACCACTAAACATTGAGTCCCAGACAATTATTTTACACATGAATAGACACGCTAGATGCAGAGTTATTAAACTGAATGTCTGATTTGGCATTTTTGTACAATCTGGGGGCAACAATTGAGATAACATAAAAATGAACACAAGTGACAATTTTTCCAGAATTTAATGCCTTTCGCGTTTGGCCAAAATCATATTTTCAAAAAAGTTGCAATTTAGTCTCAGTCTATCATTTCACACTTGACGAGATACTCTAGATGAGAAATTGGACACTTTGGAGCTCGATTGGTGACAGAAAAATAGATAAGATAAAAGTGAAAACAAATTTTACGAAGAATTGTTCCTAACAACTTGTTTGTGTCCTACCACTAAACATTGAGTCCCAGACAATTATTTTACACATGAATAGACACGCTAGATGCAGAGTAGGTACACTGAATGTTCTGATTTGGCATTTTTGGTACAATCTGGGGGCAACAATTGAGATAACATAAAAAATGACCACAAGTGACATTTTTCCAGAATTTATGCCTTTCGCGTTTGGCAAAATCATTATTTTCCAAAAGTTGCCAATTTAGTCTCAGTCTATCATTTCACACTTGACGAGATACTCTAGATGAGAAATTGGACACTTTGGAGCTCATAGGTGACAGAAAAATAGATAAGATAAAAGTTGAAAACAAATTTTACGAAGAAATGTTCCTAACAACTTGTTTGTGTCCTACCACTAACATTGAGTCCCAGACAATTATTTTACACATGAATAGACACGCTAGATGCAGAGTAGTTAAACTGAATGTCTGATTTGGCATTTTGGTACAATCTGGGGGCAACAATTGAGATAACATAAAAATGACCACAAGTGACAATTTAGCAGAATTTATGCCTTTCGCGTTTGGCCAAAATCATATTTGCAAAAAAGTTGCCAATTTAGTCTCAGTCTATCATTTCACACTTGACGAGATACTCTAGATGAGAAATTGGACACTTTGGAGCTCGTTGGTGACAGAAAATAGATAAGATAAAAGTGAAAAACACATTTTACAATGAAATGTTCCTAACAACTTGTTTGTGTCCTACCACTAAACAGTGAGTCCCAGAAAATTATTTTTACACATGAATAGACACTCTAGATGCAGAGTAGGTAAACTAAATGTCTGATTTGGCATTTTAATACAATCTGGGGGCAACAATTGAGATAACATAAAAATGACAACAAGTGACATTTTTCCAGAATTTATGCCTTTCGCGTTTGGCCAAAATCATATTTTTCAAAAAGTTGCCAATTTAGTCTCAGTCTATCATTTCACACTTGACGAGATACTCTAGATGAGAAATTGGACACTTTGGAGCTCATAGGTGACAGAAAAATAGATAATATAAAAGTGAAAAACAAATTTTACGAAGAAATGTTTCCTAACAACTTGTTTGTGTCCTACCACTAAACCGTGAGTCCCAGACAATTATTTTTACACTGCAGAATTTATGCCTTACGCGTTTAGCTAAAAAAATATTTGCAAAAAAGTTGCCAATTTAGTCTCAGTCTATCATTTTACACCTGACGAGATACTCTAGATGATAAATTGGACACTTTGGAGCTCGTTGGTGACAGAAAAATAGATAGATAAAAAAAGTGAAAAACAAATTTTACGAAGAATTGTTCCTAACAACTTGTTTGTGTCCTACCACAAAACAGTGAGTCCCAGACAATTATTTTACACATGAATAGAAAAGCTAGATGCATAGTAGGTAAACTGAATGTCTGATTTGGCATTTTGGTACAATTTGGGGGCAACAATTGAGAAAACATAAAAATGACCACAAGTGACATTTTTCCAGAATTTATGCCTTTCGCGTTTGGCCAAAATCATATTTTGCAAAAAAGTTGCCGATTTAGTCCCAGTCTATCATTTCACACTTGACGAGATACTCTAGATGAGAAATTGGACACTTTCGAGCTCGTTGGTGACAGAAAAATAGATAAGATAAAAGTGAAAACCAAATTTTACGAACAAATGTTCCTAACAACTTGTTTGTGTCCTACCACTAAACAGTGAGTCCCAGACAATTATTTTACACATGAATAGACACGCTAGATGCAGAGTAGTTAAACTGGATGTCTGATTTGGCATTTTGTACAATCTGGGGGCAACAATTGAGATAACATAAAAATGACCACAAGTGACAATTTTGCAGAATTTATGCCTTACGCGTTTGGCCAAAAAAAATATTTGCAAAAAAGTTGCCAATTTAGTCTCAGTCTATCATTTCACACTTGACGAGATACTCTAGATGATAAATTGGACACTTTGGAGCTCGTTGGTGACAGAAAAATAGATAAGATAAAAGTGAAAAACAAATTTTACGAAGAATTGTTCCTAACAACTTGTTTGTGTCCTACCACTAAACAGTGAGTCCCAGACAATTATTTTACACATGAATAGACACGCTAGATGCAGAGTAGGTAAACTGAATGTCTGATTTGTAATTTTGGTACAATCTGGGGGCAACAATTGAGATAACATAAAAATGACCACAAGTGACATTTTTCCAGAATTTATGCCTTTCGCGTTTGGCCAAAATCATATTTCCAAAAAGTTGCCAATTTAGTCTCAGTCTATCATTTCACACTTGACGAGATACTCTAGATGAGAAATTGGACACTTTGGAGCTCATGGGTGACAGAAAAATAGATAAGATAAAAGTGAAAAACAAATTTTACGAAGAAATGTTCCTAACAACTTGTTTGTGTCCTACCACTAAACGGTGAGTCCCAGACAATTATTTTACACATGAATAGACACGCTAGATGCAGAGTAGTTAAACTGGATGTCTGATTTGGCATTTTTGTCAATCTGGGGGCAACAATTGAGATAACATAAAAATGACCACAAGTGACAATTTTGCGGAATTTATGCCTTACGCGTTTAGCTAAAAAAATATTTGCAAAAAAGTTGCCAATTTAGTCTCAGTCTATCATATTACACCTGACGAGATACTCTAGATGATAAATTGGACACTTTGGAGCTCGTTGGTGACAGAAAAATAGATAAGATAAAAGTGAAAAACAAATTTTACGAAGAATTGTTCCTAACAACTTGTTTGTGTCCTACCACTAAACACTGAGTCCCAGACAATTATTTTACACATGAATAGACACGCTAGATGCAGAGTAGGTAAACTGAATGTCTGATTTGGCATTTTTGTACAATCTGGGGGCAACAATTGAGATAACATAAAAATGACCACAAGTGACATTTTTCCAGAATTTATGCCTTTCGCGTTTTGCCAAAATCATATTTTCCAAAAAAGTTGCCAATTTAGTCTCAGTCTATCATTTCACACTTGACGAGATACTCTAGATGAGAAATTGGACACTTTGGAGCTCATGTTGGTGACAGAAAAATAGATAAGATAAAAGTGAAAAACAAATTTTACGAAGAAATGTTCCTAACAACTTGTTTGTGTCCTACCACTAAACAGTGAGTCCCAGACAATTATTTTACACATGAATAGACACGCTAGATGCAGAGTAGTTAAACTGGATGTCTGATTTGGCATTTTTGTACAATCTGGGGGCAACAATTGAGATAACATAAAAATGACCACAAGTGACATTTTGCAGAATTTATGCCTTTCGCGTTTGGCCAAAATCATATTTTGCAAAAAAGTTGCCAATTTAGTCTCAGTCTATCATTTCACACTTGACGAGATACTCTAGATGAGAAATTGGACACTTTGGAGCTCATTGGTGACAGAAAAATAGATAAGATAAAAGTGAAAAAAAAATTTTACGAAGAATGTTCCTAACAACTTGTTTGTGTCCTACCACTAAACAGTGAGTCCCAGACAATTATTTTACACATGAATAGACACGCTAGATGCAGAGTAGTTAAACTGGATGTCTGATTTGGCATTTTTGTACAATCTGGGGGCAACAATTGAGATAACATAAAAATGACCACAAGTGACATTTTTCCAGAATTTATGCCTTTCGCGTTTGGCCAAAATCATATTTTGCAAAAAAGTTGCCAATTTAGTCTCAGTCTATCATTTCACACTTGACGAGATACTCTAGATGAGAAATTGGACACTTTGGAGCTCATGGTGACAGAAAAATAGATAAGATAAAAGTGAAAAACAAATTTTACGAAAGAATGTTCCTAACAACTTGTTTGTGTCCTACCACTAAACAGTGAGTCCCAGACAATTATTTTACACATGAATAGACACGCTAGATGCAGAGTAGTTAAACTGGATGTCTGATTTGGCATTTTTGTACAATCTGGGGGCAACAATTGAGATAACATAAAATGACCACAAGTGACATTTTTCCAGAATTTATGCCTTTCGCGTTTGGCCAAAATCATATTTCCAAAAAGTTGCCAATTTAGTCTCAGTCTATCATTTCACACTTGACGAGATACTCTAGATGAGAAATTGGACACTTTGGAGCTCATAGGTGACAGAAAAATAGATAAGATAAAAGTGAAAAACAAATTTTACGAAGAAATGTTCCTAACAACTTGTTTGTGTCCTACCACTAAACAGTGAGTCCCAGACAATTATTTTACACATGAATAGACACGCTAGATGCAGAGTAGTTAAACTGGATGTCTGATTTGGCATTTTTGTACAATCTGGGGGCAACAATTGAGATAACATAAAAATGACCACAAGTGACATTTTTTGCAGAATTTATGCCTTTCGCGTTTGGCCAAAATAATATTTGCAAAAAAGTTGCCAATTTAGTCTCAGTCTATCATTTCACACTTGACGAGATACTCTAGATGATAAATTGGACACTTTAGAGCTCGTTGGTAACAGAAAAATAGATAAGATAAAAGTGAAAAACAAATTTTACGAAGAAATGTTCCAAACAACTTGTTTGTGTTCTACCACTAAACAGTGAGTCCCGGACAATTATTTTACACATGAATAGACACGCTAGATGCAGAGTAGTTAAAATGATGTCTGATTTGGCATTTTTGTACAATCTGGGGGCAACAATTGAGATAACATAAAAATGACCACAAGTGACAATTTTGCAGAATTTATGACTTACGCGTTTGGCCAAAAAAAATGTTTGCAAAAAAGTTGCCAATTTAGTCTCAGTCTATCATTTCACACTTGACTAGATACTCTAGATGATAAATTGGACACTTTGGAGCTCGTTGGTGACAGAAAAATAGATAAGATAAAAGTGAAAAACAAATTTTACGAAGAAATGTTCCTAACAACTTGTTTGTGTCCTACCACTAAACAGTGAGTCCCAGACAATTATTTTACACATGAATAGACACGCTAGATGCAGAGTAGGTAAACTGAATGTCTGATTTGGCATTTTTGTACAATCTGGGGGCAACAATTGAGATAACATAAAAATGACCACAAGTGACATTTTTTCAAGAATTTATGCCTTTCGCGTTTGGCCAAAATCATATTTTCCAAAAAGTTGCCAATTTAGTCTCAGTCTATCATTTCACACTTGACGAGATACTCTAGATGAGAAATTGGACACTTTGGAGCTCATAGGTGACAGAAAAATAGATAAGATTAAAGTGAAAAAACAATTTTACGAAGAATTGTTCCTAACAACTTGTTTGTGTCCTACCACTAAACAGTGAGTCCCAGACAATTATTTTACACATGAATAGACACGCTAGATGCACAGTAGTTAAACTGGATGTCTGATTTGGCATTTTTGTACAATCTGGGGGCAACAATTGAGATAACATAAAAATGACCACAAGTGACAATTTTGCAGAATTTATGCCTTACGCGTTTGGCCAAAATCATATTTTGCAAAAAGTTGCCAATTTAGTCTCAGTCTATCATTTCACACTTTGACGAGATACTCTAGATGAGAAATTGGACACTTTGGAGCTCGTTGGTGACAGAAAAATAGATAAGATAAAAGTGAAAAACAAATTTTACGAAGAAGAAATGTTCCTAACAACTTGTTTGTGTCCTACCACTAAACAGTGAGTCCCAGACAATTATTTTACACATGAATAGACACGCTAGATGCAGAGTAGTTAAACTGGATGTCTGATTTGGCATTTTTGTACAATCTGGGGGGCAACACATTGAGATAACATAAAAATGACCACAAGTGACATTTTTGCAGAATTTATGCCTTACGCGTTTGCCAAAATCATATTTTGCAAAAAAGTTGCCAATTTAGTCTCATTCTATCATTTCACACTTGACGAGATACTCTAGATGATAAATTGGACACTTTGGAGCTCTTTGGTGACAGAAAAATAGATAAGATAAAAGTGAAAAACAAATTTTATGAAGAATTGTTCCTAACAACTTGTTTGTGTCCTACCACTAAACATTGAGTCCCAGACAATTATTTTACACATGAATAGACACGCTAGATGCAGAGTAGTTAAACTGAATGTCTGATTTGGCATTTTTGTACAATCTGAGGCAACAATTGAGATAACATAGAAATGACCACAAGTGACATTTTTCCAGAATTTATGCCTTTCGCGTTTGGCTAAAATCATATTTCCAAAAAGTTGCCAATTTAGTCTCAGTCTATCATTTCACACTTGACGAGATACTCTAGATGAGAAAATGGACATTTTGGAGCTCATAGGTGACAGAAAAATAGATAAGATAAAAGTAAAAAACAAATTTTACGAAGAAATGTTCCTAACAACTTGTTTGTGTCCTACCACTAAACAGTGAGTCCCAGACAATTATTTTACACATGAATAGACACGCTAGATGCAGAGTAGTTAAACTGGATGTCTGATTTGGCATTTTTGTACAATCTGGGGGCAACAATTGAGATAACATAAAAATGACCACAAGTGACATTTTTGCAGAATTTATGCCTTACGCGTTTGGCCAAAATCATTTTCCAAAAAGTTGCCAATTTAGTCTCAGTCTATCATTTCACACTTGACGAGATACTCTAGATGAGAAATTGGACACTTTGGAGCTCATAGGTGACAGAAAAATAGATAAAGATAAAAAGTGAAAAAACAATTTTACGAAGAAATGTTCCTAACAACTTGTTTGTGTCCTACCACTAAACAGTGAGTCCCAGACAATTATTTTACACATGAATAGACACGCTAGATGCAGAGTAGTTAAACTGGATGTCTGATTTGGCATTTTTGTACAATCTGGGGGCAACAATTGAGATAACATAAAAATGACCACAAGTGACAATTTTTGCAGAATTTATGCCTTTCGCGTTTGGCCAAAATCATATTTGCAAAAAAGTTGCCAATTTAGTCTCAGTCTATCATTTCACACTTGACGAGATACTCTAGATGAGAAATTGGACACTTTGGAGCTCGTTGGTGACAGAAAAATAGATAAGATAAAAGTGAAAAAAACAAATTTTACGAAGAAATGTTCCTAACAACTTGTTTGTGTCCTACCACTAAACAGTGAGTCCCAGACAATTATTTTACACATGAATAGACACGCTAGATGCAGAGTAGTTAAACTGAATGTCTGATTTGGCATTTTTGTACAAATCTGGGGGCAACAATTGAGATAACATAAAAATGACCACAAGTGACAATTTTGCAGAATTTATGCCTTACGCGTTTGGCCAAAATCATATTTGCCAAAAAGTTGCCAATTTAGTCTCAGTCTATCATTTCACACTTGACGAGATACTCTAGATGATAAATTGGACACTTTGGAGCTCGTTGGTGACAGAAAAATAGATAAGATAAAAGTGAAAAACAAATTTTACGAGAAATGTTCCTAACAACTTGTGTTTGTGTCCTACCACTAAACAGTGAGTCCCAGACAATTATTTTACACATGAATAGACACGCTAGATGCAGAGTAGTTAAACTGAATGTCTGATTTGGCATTTTGGTACAATCTGGGGGCAACAATTGAGATAACATAAAAATGACCACAAGTGACATTTTTCCAGAATTTATGCCTTTCGCGTTTTGGCCAAAATAATATTTGCAAAAAAGTTGCCAATTTAGTCTCAGTCTATCATTTCACACTTGACGAGATACTCTAGATGATGAAATTGGACACTTTGGAGCTCATGGTGACAGAAAAATAGATAAGATAAAAGTGAAAAAAACAAATTTTACGAAGAAATGTTCCTAACAACTTGTTTGTGTCCTACCACTAAACAGTGAGTCCCAGACATTATTTTACACATGAATAGACACGCTAGATGCAGAGTAGTTAAACTGATGTCTGATTTGGCATTTTTGTACAATCTGGGGGCAACAATTGAGATAACATAAAAATGACCACAAGTGACATTTTTCCAGAATTTATGCCTTTCGCGTTTGGCCAAAATAATATTTTCAAAAAGGTTGCCAATTTAGTCTCAGTCTATCATTTCACACTTGACGAGATACTCTAGATGAGAAATTGGACACTTTGGAGCTCATAGGTGACAGAAAAATAGATAAGATAAAAGTGAAAAACAAATTTTACGAAGAAATGTTCCTAACAACTTGTTTGTGTCCTACCACTAAACAGTGAGTCCCAGACAATTATTTTACACATGAATAGACACGCTAGATGCAGAGTAGTTAAACTGGATGTCTGATTTGGCATTTTTGTACAATCTGGGGGCAACAATTGAGATAACATAAAAATGACCACAAGTGACATTTTTCCAGAATTTATGCCTTTCGCGTTTGGCCAAAATCATATTTTCCAAAAAGTTGCCAATTTAGTCTCAGTCTATCATTTCACACTTGACGAGATACTATAGATGAGAAATTGGACACTTTGGAGCTCATGGGTGACAGAAAAATAGATAAGATAAAAGTGAAAAACAAATTTTACGAAGAATTGTTCCTAACAACTTGTTTGTGTCCTACCACTAAACAGTGAGTCCCAGACAATTATTTTACACATGAATAGACACGCTAGATGCAGAGTAGTTAAACTGGATGTCTGATTTGGCATTTTTGTACAATCTGGGGGCAACAATTGAGATAACATAAAAATGACCACAAGTGACAATTTTGCAGAATTTATGCCTTACGCGTTTGGCCAAAATCATATTTGCAAAAAAGTTGCCAATTTAGTCTCAGTCTATCATTTCACACTTGACGAGATACTCTAGATGATAAATTGGACACTTTGGAGCTCGTTGGTGACAGAAAAAATAGATAAGATAAAAGTGAAAAACAAATTTTACGAAGAAATGTTCCTACAACTTGTTTGTGTCCTACCACTAAACAGTGAGTCCCAGACAATTATTTTACACATGAATAGACACGCTAGATGCAGAGTAGTTAAACTGGATGTCTGATTTGGCATTTTTGTACAATCTGGGGGCAACAATTGAGATAACATAAAAATGACCACAAGTGACAATTTTGCAGAATTTATGCCTTACGCGTTTGGCCAAAATCATATTTGCAAAAAAGTTGCCAATTTAGTCTCAGTCTATCATTTCACACTTGACGAGATACTCTAGATGAGAAATTGGACACTTTGGAGCTCGTTGGTGACAGAAAAATAGATAAGATAAAAGTGAAAAACAAATTTTACGAAGAATTGTTCCTAACAACTTGTTTGTGTCCTACCACTAAACAGTGAGTCCCAGACAATTATATTTTACACATGAATAGACACGCTAGATGCAGAGTAGTTAAACTGGATGTCTGATTTGGCATTTTTGTACAATCTGGGGGCAACAATTGAGATAACATAAAAATGACCACAAGTGACATTTTTGCAGAATTTATGCCTTTCGCGTTTGGCCAAAATCATATTTTCCAAAAAGTTGCCAATTTAGTCTCAGTCTATCATTTCACACTTGACGAGATACTCTAGATGAGAAATTGGACACTTTGGAGCTCGTAGGTGACAGAAAAATAGATAAGATAAAAGTGAAAAACAAATTTTACGAAGAATTGTTCCTAACAACTTGTTTGTGTCCTACCACTAAACAGTGAGTCCCAGACAATTATTTTACACATGAATAGACACGCTAGATGCAGAGTAGTTAAACTGGATGTCTGATTTGGCATTTTGGTACAATCTGGGGGCAACAATTGAGATAACATAAAAATGACCACAAGTGACAATTTTGCAGAATTTATGCCTTACGCGTTTGGCCAAAATATATTTGCAAAAAAGTTGCCAATTTAGTCTCAGTCTATCATTTCACACTTGACGAGATACTCTAGATGAGAAATTGGACACTTTGGAGCTCATTGGTGACAGAAAAATAGATAAGATAAAAGTGAAAAACAAATTTTACGAAGAAATGTTCTTAACAACTTGTTTGTGTCCTACCACTAAACAGTGAGTCCCAGACAATTATTTTACACATGAATAGACACGCTAGATGCAGAGTAGTTAAACTGGATGTCTGATTTGGCATTTTTGTACAATCTGGGGGCAACAATTGAGATAACATAAAAATGACCACAAGTGACATTTTTGCAGAATTTATGCCTTTCGCGTTTGGCCAAAATCATATTTTCCAAAAAAGTTGCCAAGTTAGCCTCAGTCTATCATTTCAAACTTTACGAGATACTCTAGATGAGAAATTGGAAACTTTGGAGCTCATGGTGACAGAAAAATAGATAAGATAAAAGTGAAAAACAAATTTACGAAGAAATGTTCCTAACAACTTGTTTGTGTCCTACCACTAAACAGTGAGTCCCAGACAATTATTTTACACATGAATAGACACGCTAGATGCAGAGTAGTTAAACTGGATGTCTGATTTGGCATTTTTGTACAATCTGGGGGCAACAATTGAGATAACATAAAAATGACCACAAGTGACATTTTTCCAGAATTTATGCCTTTCGCGTTTTGGCCAAAATCATATTTTCAAAAAAGTTGCCAATTTAGTCTCAGTCTATCATTTCACACTTGACGAGATACTCTAGATGAGAAATTGGACACTTTGGAGCTCATAGGTGACAGAAAAAATAGATAAGATAAAAGTGAAAAAACAAATTTACGAAGAATTGTTCCTAACAACTTGTTTGTGTCCTACCACTAAACAGTGAGTCCCAGACAATTATTTTACACATGAATAGACACGCTAGATGCAGAGTAGTTAAACTGGATGTCTGATTTGGCATTTTTGTACAATCTGGGGGCAACAATTGAGATAACATAAAAATGACCACAAGTGACATTTTTTGCAGAATTTATGCCTTTCGCGTTTTGCCAAAATCATATTTTGCAAAAAAGTTGCCAATTTAGTCTCAGTCTATCATTTCACACTTGACGAGATACTCTAGATGAGAAATTGGACACTTTGGAGCTCGTTGGTGACAGAAAAATAGATAAGATAAAAGTGAAAAACAAATTTTACGAAGAAATGTTCCTAACAACTTGTTTGTGTCCTACCACTAAACAGTGAGTCTCAGACAATTATTTTACACATGAATAGACACGCTAGATGCAGAGTAGTTAAACTGGATGTCTGATTTGGCATTTTTGTACAATCTGGGGGCAACAATTGAGATAACATAAAAATGACCACAAGTGACATTTTGCAGAATTTATGCCTTTCGCGTTTGGCCAAAATCATATTTGCAAAAAAGTTGCCAATTTAGTCTCAGTCTATCATTTCACACTTGACGAGATACTCTAGATGAGAAATTGGACACTTTGGAGCTCATTGGTGACAGAAAAATAGATAAGATAAAAGTGAAAAAAAACAATTTTACGAAGAAATGTTCCTAACAACTTGTTTGTGTCCTACCACTAAACAGTGAGTCCCAGACAATTATTTTACACATGAATAGACACGCTAGATGCAGAGTAGTTAAACTGGATGTCTGATTTGGCATTTTTGTACAATCTGGGGGCAACAATTGAGATAACATAAAAATGACCACAAGTGACATTTTTCCAGAATTTATGCCTTTCGCGTTTGGCCAAAATAATATTTTCCAAAAAGTTGCCAGTTTAGTCTCAGTCTATCATTTCACACTTGACGAGATACTCTAGATGAGAAATTGGACACTTTGGAGCTCGTTGGTGACAGAAAAATAGATAAGATAAAAGTGAAATACAAATTTTACGAAGAAATGTTCCTAACATCTTGTTTGTGTCCTACCACTAAACAGTGAGTCCCAGACAATTATTTTACACATGAATAGACACGCTAGATGCAGAGTAGTTAAACTGGATGTCTGATTTGGCATTTTTGTACAATCTGGGGGCAACAATTGAGATAACATAAAAATGACCACAAGTGACATTTTTGCAGAATTTATGCCTTTCGCGTTTGGCCAAAATCATATTTTGCAAAAAAGTTGCCAATTTAGTCTCAGTCTATCATTTCACACTTGACGAGATACTCTAGATGAGAAATTGGACACTTTGGAGCTCATAGGTGACAGAAAAATAGATAAGATAAAAGTGAAAAACAAATTTTACGAAGAAATGTTCCTAACAACTTGTTTGTGTCCTACCACTAAACAGTGAGTCCCAGACAATTATTTTACACATGAATAGACACGCTAGATGCAGAGTAGTTAAACTGGATGTCTGATTTGGCATTTTGGTACAATCTGGGGGCAACAATTGAGATAACATAAAAATGACCACAAGTGACATTTTTGCAGAATTTATGCCTTTCGCGTTTGGCCAAAATCATATTTTCAAAAAAGTTGCCAATTTAGTCTCAGTCTATCATTTCACACTTGACGAGATACTCTAGATGAGAAATTGGACACTTTGGAGCTCATAGGTGACAGAAAAATAGATAAGATAAAAGTGAAAAACAAATTTTACGAAGAAATGTTCCTAACAACTTGTTTGTGTCCTACCACTAAACAGTGAGTCCCAGACAATTATTTTACACATGAATAGACACGCTAGATGCAGAGTAGTTAAACTGGATGTCTGATTTGGCATTTTTGTACAATCTGGGGGCAACAATTGAGATAACATAAAAATGACCACAAGTGACAATTTTGCAGAATTTATGCCTTACGCGTTTGGCCAAAATAATATTTTTCAAAAAAGTTGCCATTTAGTCTCAGTCTATCATTTCACACTTGACGAGATACTCTAGATGATAAATTGGACACTTTGGAGCTCATTGGTGACAGAAAAATAGATAAGATAAAAGTGAAAAACAAATTTTACGAAGAAATGTTCCTAACAACTTGTTTGTGTCCTACCACTAAACAGTGAGTCCCAGACAATTATTTTACACATGAATAGACACGCTAGATGCAGAGTAGTTAAACTGGATGTCTGATTTGGCATTTTTGTACAATCTGGGGGCAACAATTGAGATAACATAAAAATGACCACAAGTGACATTTTTCCAGAATTTATGCCTTTCGCGTTTGGCCAAAATCATATTTTCCAAAAAAGTTGCCAATTTAGTCTCAGTCTATCATTTCACACTTGACGAGATACTCTAGATGATAAAATTGGACACTTTTGGAGCTCGTTAGGTGACAGAAAAATAGATAAGATAAAAGTGAAAAACAAATTTTACGAAGAAATGTTCCTAACAACTTGTTTGTGTCCTACCACTAAACAGTGAGTCCCAGACAATTATTTTACACATGAATAGACACGCTAGATGCAGAGTAGTTAAACTGGAATGTCTGATTTGGCATTTTTGTACAATCTGGGGGCAACAATTGAGATAACATAAAAATGACCACAAGTGACATTTTTGCAGAATTTATGCCTTACGCGTTTGGCCAAAATCATATTTGCAAAAAAGTTGCCAATTTAGTCTCAGTCTATCATTTCACACTTGACGAGATACTCTAGATGATAAATTGGACACTTTGGAGCTCGTTGGTGACAGAAAAATAGATAAGATAAAAGTGAAAAAACAAATTTTACGAAGAAATTGTTCCTAACAACTTGTTTGTGTCCTACCACTAAACAGTGAGTCCCAGACAATTATTTTACACATGAATAGACACGCTAGATGCAGAGTAGTTAAACTGGATGTCTGATTTGGCATTTTTGTACAATCTGGGGGCAACAATTGAGATAACATAAAAATGACCACAAGTGACATTTTTCCAGAATTTATGCCTTACGCGTTTGGCCAAAATCATATTTGCAAAAAAGTTGCCATTTAGTCTCAGTCTATCATTTCACACTTGACGAGATACTCTAGATGAGAAATTGGACACTTTGGAGCTCGTAGGTGACAGAAAAATAGATAAGATAAAAGTGAAAAACAAATTTTACGAAGAAATGTTCCTAACAACTTGTTTGTGTCCTACCACTAAACAGTGAGTCCCAGACAATTATTTTACACATGAATAGACACGCTAGATGCAGAGTAGTTAAACTGGATGTCTGATTTGGCATTTTTGTACAATCTGGGGGCAACAATTGAGATAACATAAAAATGACCACAAGTGACAATTTTGCAGAATTTATGCCTTACGCGTTTGGCCAAAATAATATTTGCAAAAAAGTTGCCAATTTAGTCTCAGTCTATCATTTCACACTTGACGAGATACTCTAGATGAGAAATTGGACACTTTGGAGCTCATAGGTGACAGAAAAATAGATAAGATAAAAGTGAAAAAACAAATTTACGAAGAATTGTTCCTAACAACTTGTTTGTGTCCTACCACTAAACATTGAGTCCCAGACAATTATTTTACACATGAATAGACACGCTAGATGCAGAGTAGTTAAACTGGATGTCTGATTTGGCATTTTTTGTACAATCTGGGGGCAACAATTAAGATAACATAAAAATGACCACAAGTGACATTTTTGCAGAATTTATGCCTTACGCGTTTGGCCAAAATCATATTTTCCAAAAAAGTTGCCAATTTAGTCTCAGTCTATCATTTCACACTTGACGAGATACTCTAGATGAGAAATTGGACACTTTGGAGCTCATAGGTGACAGAAAAATAGATAAGATAAAAGTGAAAAACAAATTTTACGAAGAAATGTTCCTAACAACTCGTTTGTGTCCTACCACTAAACAGTGAGTCCCAGACAATTATTTTACACATGAATAGACACGCTAGATGCAGAGTAGTTAAACTGGATGTCTGATTTGGCATTTTGTACAATCTGGGGGCAACAATTGA
>CAJHNH020005525.1:0-7500 GCA_905116865.2 Candidula unifasciata
GTAGTAATTCTCTTCTTAAACACGAGATCTCCTGTAGTAACGATCCTTTCAATATGAGATCTCCTGTAGTAATGATCCTTTCAATATGAGATCTCCTGTAGAAATGATCCTTTCAATATGAGATCTCCTGTAGTAACGATCCTTTCAATATGAGATCTCCTGTAGTAGTGATATTTTCAATATGAGATCTCCTGTAGTAGTGACTCTTTCAATATTAGATCTCCTGTAGTATTGATTATTTCAGTATTAGATCTTCCATACGAATGATCATTTCCATATTATACAATAGTATACCTGATACTGCAGTAAATATGGTAATGCAAAATGAAAACTCATAAACCATTTTGATGGTAATGTTGCACTTTTCACCCAACGACCTTTGTGTACGCCTGAGAAGCCAGTGTTCCACAGTTTTACTTCTTCTCTCCAAACTTCTGACATCTGTTTGTAGTGTTATTACAGCGACAGCTTGAGTTGTATTGCTATCCTTCCAACACCCCTTTTCCCTTCTTTCCCTTTTCTGTCCATTCAGCCCTCCCTGGTTATCTTCCTGAAAACGTTTGCTGTTTCCACAAGGAAAAAAAGACGTAAGACACCTACGTGATCCTAATCATTAACCCACGAAAGCATAAACATTGAAGTAGGCTAACGATACTTCAGTTAATGCAAGGCGGTCCCATGCTTTGGATTCAGCCTGACTGTAATGATCTCATCTTAGTCCTGGCAAGCTTGCAACTTGCCGATCAAAACACTTCTTTAGACAGAGCAGTTACCTCAATGATGGCAAATTGGATAAGTGGAGTTATTCCAAAACATATTTCATCTTCTCATAAGTAGGCGAAAACTGTAGATGTTCGGGGAAGGGAGACAACTGGAATGTGATGATCTAAGAAGCTGTGAGGTTGTCAGCTGCTCTACGTGAGAAGCGTTATTGTATGTGCTGTGGTTGAACATAAAATGAAATAGGCATCGGCACAAAACAAGATGAGAAGGCGAGCCTCTACTGCTTCAAAGGGTGTTTGCAACACACACGTTTCTCATTTACAGCGTTGTGACAGCTTTTGTGATTAAAGAACCATCGCTGTCTTCTCATTACAGGTAATGTTTTCCACATAGATCTAGTTTTTCTCACCGTCTTTGGTCTAATGAACCGAATCGGTGCATATGAAGCATGAGAGCCTCTGTTGCTTGGGGTTCATGTTTTTTTTCGTCAGGGTTCTGTTAGCTGCTTCTTGTTCGCATATGCCACAGTTAGCTTACGGTCTTCAAAGTAAGAGATTGTTTGTCTTGTTGAAACCCTAGAAGCTCTCTAAAAAAATGTACTTGCCCTCCAACGTCGATGACTTGTACTTACACTCGACAACTTTCAGTGTTTTAGATAACTGCAAGCACTGCCATTTGAAAGCATAAAAAACATTATCTGTTTTCCTAACACGCCAGAGTGTTCTCCATTAAATACTGTTAATTGGTAGGCTGTTTAGAGCTCTTCATTCTCCCCCCCCCCGCCCCCTTCCTCCAATTCATTTGCTCTCTAGATCTGTTGACGATGTCTCCCCATAACCTCTTAATTAGCATTGCTGTGTGGAAACTGAATAGTTAGAACCAACATTTCTGTAATATCAATCTGTGATTATGTTTCTCTTTGGGTTTCTCCATCACTGTGTCCATCAAGCCAAGTGTCAAGTTTTATTGTTGTGTGTCGTGTCTGTCTGTAGTAGAACAGTAGAGCAACTGTTTTGTTGCCTGAGATAATTGCTGCCAGGTTTTGTCAGGGGGCTGCAGTTTATGTCCGAGCAACGCTGACTGATGTAGGCCTGTAGCATTGTCAGGTTTTGTCGCTCACTGTTCGCCTGTGCTTTCTAACTATTTCTCCTACAGTTGTAGCTACATACAAATAGCTGCACAGTCTCTATTCTTATTAGATGACAGAAGCACCTTGACTTCCTTAGTCTTGTCAGATTTCACAACATACTTCCAACATTCAAATAAACAACGCAAAAATGATCTTTCTCAGTGTTGTCTGTCTAATCTTTACTGGTCTCACATTCATTAAATTATTGCACTTTGATAACATTATCTTGCCTTATCCAATACATTAAAGCATATGTCTGAGTGTCTATGTCTCTCTGTCTGTCTGTCTCTGTCTGGCTGGCTCTCCGTCTGTCTTTATCTACCTGTCTGTTTGACTTTGTCTGTCTATGTATGTCTGTCTATGTCTGTCTGTCTATGTCGGTCTGTCTATGTTTGTCTGTCCATTTCTGTCAGTCTATGTCTGTCTATGTCTGTCTGTCTATGTCGCTGTTTATTTTGGTATGTCTCTGTCTGTCTCTGTCAATGTCATCTGTCTGTCTCGGTCTGTCTGTCTTTCTGCCCTTTTCTGGCGTTCTGTCTATATATCTTTCACTGTCTGTCTATATGTGTGTCCGTTCACCCGCCCGCACGTTTCGTAACTTGTCTGACTCACTTTTGTTCATTTTTACTGGCACCTTTATTTATACTTATATTTTTTCTTAATTTCACTCTCTCATTAGCATTGATTATATAACACTTGATAAGACGCATTCAGTCACAAACACGTGCATGCAAACTCACTCTATCACATTTCATTCTCATTCACTCAGGTTCGCTCACATTCATATTCAAGTCCTTTGACGCACTCACGCTGATGGTTACTGACTCAACTTACAGTCGTTTACACTACAACTGCTGCGTTTATTTACTCACAACTACTTCTCAGCACACACACACATATATACACACACATGCACACACACACACACGATCTCTTATACACAGTCATTCCTGCTTGCCTATCTAAAGCCACGGATTCACTTTGCAGATTTGATTTATTATTTATAAATCAATCTATTTATAATGCTAGCAGCGCACTTTCACAGAGCGCCATCTGCCGGTCGCTACACCGAACTCTGCATTTAATGTATTCGTTAGTAAATTCGGTTTCACTTTGTGATGAAATCCGCTACATTCAGTTATCTACCCTTTCAGGCAGTATCACAAAACACGTCTGGCTCCTTCAGTCGCTGGGTGTTGCAGAAATACAATTAGCTTACAACAGTGGTCCCCACGTTTTTGTGGGCTGCCCTTCTCTAAAATCCCGCTAATATCTATTACGAAGATGTTCCCTGTTTGTGTAATGCGTTATGTTGCCTCTCACGTAGACAACGAATATACACAAGACGGTAGAGAGGAAACAATTTGATTCATTTATTTCTATTCCAAAGACTTGTCCAGTCATTGTCGTCTGACCTCTTGCATGGCCAGAGGTTCAACTAACAACTATTACAATGTACGTGTCAGGTTTCACAATCGCCTGCACTCATTACCTTAAACTCTTGATGTATCATTCAGGCAGCACACAAGCGCCGAGTGGGCATCACACGACGTCGGGGTATCCTAGACTTCAGAGCGCAGATCTGACATGGCGGAAATCTGATGCAGGTAATGGACAGGCTCTCCTTCAGCGCTACTTGGACCAGACTGACCAGAAAGATGAGGCAGCCAGAATGAGAGTTAAGTCAACACTTTCAGAGTTTTGTGAAAAAGCATAGCTAAGTGACGATTTCAGTATTACAACTGAGACTACACGGACAACACTCAAGAAACCGCCCAGCACCTCAACAGGCCCTGACGGCATCCAGTATGCTGATATGTTGCAGATGTCAGAGGACGATATGTCAAAACTGGCAGGAAAGTTTAACATAAGCATCAGAAGTGGTCAAATCAGAGAGGGGTGGCTACACAGCTACCTACTACTATTATCAAAACCAAATAAAGACCATCCCGAGATCAGTGGCTACAGAATCATTAACATGCAGAACACTACAGGCAAGCTTCTGGAGAAAATTGTAGCACGTTGACTCGCTGACGACATGGAAAAGCATGGCAGGTTGTCATCTACACATGGAGGATACAGACGAAGCGAAGAGACATGCGTACCTGATATATGGCCGTCCTTCTCACTTATGTTCTCCTCCAGTAACCAGACGAAATGATGCACACTTCCCCCTAGTTATGCCCAGCCCTTGCAGACGCATTCGCCTCCATCTGTACCATAATGGTCTTGCTTTCACACGTAAACACAAGTAGAGCGTCAGATTTCTAACATTGTTATTTAAACACTGGTGTTAAACTGCCGACAAGTTGCTCAAATATTATTTTGGAATCACTGATTATCTCCATACGTGTTGACGCTTGTTGTATGGCTTTGTTTAGAGCATAGTGTGACTTTCTAGATATGAAGATAGGCTGTAAACAGGAATCCACTCGCGTACAGTGCTTGTTACCTGTTCATTAGAAAATCTGTTTGTCTGTCCGCTTGTCTGTCTACTGATCACCAAACACACAAAAACTCAGTAATGCCAGCAGCAAGAATCCGACACGATAATCCGTCACTTTAAAATAAGCGTCCAAAGTCTGTCTGCAGTTGTTCTCCCCTGACTGATTACAGTCAATTCACATAATCAGGCTACGTTTATTTCTACTGTAGAAGTTAATGTAAGCGTTTCCGCCCTGTCGACAGCCGACGTATTACCTGGCAATAACAGAGATTTCGACAAACATACTTTGAGCACAGAAGCAAAAAGCGGCGGACGTATCTGTGCCCAGATCAGCAGTGCAACATTGTGTGTGTGTGTGTGTGTGTGTGTGTGTGTGTATGTGTGTGTGTGTGTGTGTGTGTATAATAAGTGCATGGGTCGAGGTGATGCTTGTCTACCTAAAAATTCTAAAAATGGCTTCTGTGACGTCACATTGTTCTAGGAAGAGTTTGTGCAGCCATTAGGTGGAGAACATTGAAGTACACACTAGGGTGCTGTGAGAAGACCTAGAAGATATCAGATGGATCGATACTTCTTCTCCTCTTCTTCCCTTCCTCCAGGTACCTCGGTGAATGGTTCATTGTGAGAAAAATGATCCTTTGTTCACTATGTCTTGAGCAGTGTAAGCTGGTCTGTAAGTCTCTAAAACATGATGACGTGGTTCCATTTCACAGTCAGCGTGCTTGACTCCGTGTTCATTAAACATCTTCTAAACGTCTCATTGATGAAGGTGGTACCGAAGGTTTTTCTGCGTCGGACGGCAACACGATTTTATGTGCGGTTCTTAAATTGCTGAATTATTATTTGGGATAAACTGTCCTGCAGAACAGACGACACCACTGACAAAGTGGTGCAGTTACTGTCCTTGACACTCCCGCCCCCAGGGCCATAAGTAAAGGAGTTGAAGCTTTCCCTACCCCACCCATTCTCTTTGTGTCGACGTGCCTGATACATGTTCCACCAGCTTCTTTAATTTTAATTCTGACAACCATTTCTCAGAAATTGGTAAGCATTTGGTTTTTTTACATTCATATTATTTCTAACACATCATTGAGTGTTTTGTCTTTTCACATTTTATTGGTATTTTCATCATTACCATTTTTTTCCGTCCCTTAAAAAAGGCTTTGGCATCTTGACTCCTCCCCCCCCCCCCTACATTCCCCATCCCAGAACTATATGTTAGGGGTTGAAGTGTCCCCATCCCATTTTTGTTGTGTCGGCGTATCTTATGAATATCCTGACAGCTCCTTTAATTTTGATTCTGTCTTCTGCATCACCGTGCTTTTTATCGTTCCCTAGTCACACTCAGGACGACATAGAACATGCCACGAACATAAATCATTAGTCACAATAATTGTAAATCTGTGTGAGTAAGCTGGGATAATGATGCCACATTAGGGAAGCAAACTGCTGCCAGATGGGAATGCAATCATTTACTCTAATCAGATCAGTTTAAAAAAATGCTAATAAATTAAGGGATCCATAATTGAAGAATACCTACCTATGGAATATACATCATGCCCAAAAAAATGTCTGTTTCACAGCTAGACGCGTATATGTTTAGGCGAGATACGTAGGCAAACTTTTGCATGCTGGAAAAATTTAACAAAAAATGGCAGACTGATTTGATTAACTTTCCAGATGAGCGCCTTTTCAAACATTCAGAGTTCAAAACGTTGCCACAGTTAACAGGCAAGCGATTCGTTAATTACTGTTAAACTTTGGCCTCATCTAATTCATTGAAACAACATGCACAGCTGGCTGATTTCTGACGAGGCTATCACACAGACAGTAAGTCTCCACCACTTGTCAGCGGGGTCATGTTTTCTGCTGTACAATCTGTTGTGATTGGTTCAACGTTTTGTAGATTTTGGATAGCAAATGACGTGACATGCATACATTTCAGGCTACAAGAGCAACAAAAAGAACACCGACACGACACATGCAAGGGATTTTCACAATCAACATATATTTCAAAAATTACATCATAACGTTAAATTGAGGGAATAAAGCAAATAGGAGTAATATATACACATGAGTTGACAGCAGGGGGCGGGCAGGCAGGCAAGCAGACAGACATTTGGATGAATAAATGGATGGATCGATAGATGGATGGATGGGCGGAAGGATGGACGAACGAACGAACGAACGGACGGACAGACAGACAGACAGACAGACAGACAGACAGACAGACAGACAGACAGACAGACAGACAGACAGACAGACAGACAGACAGACAGACAGACAGACAGACAGACAGACAGACAGACAGACAGACAGACAGACAGACAGACAGACAGACAGACAGACAGACACACAGACAGAGAGACAGACAGACGGACGGAGAGACAGACAGAAATACATACAGACAGACAGACAGACAGACAGACAGACAGACAGACAGACAGACAGACAGACAGACAGACAGACAGACAGACAGACAGACAGACAGACAGACAGACTGACGGACTGATAGACAGATAGATGGATGGTTGGATAAGTGGATAAAATTAGGTTGGATGGATTAATGGATGAATCCATGGATGGATGGATGGATGGATAGATTGATCGGCTGGTCGGTAGGTTGCTCTGTAGGAAGGTATTTAGGTGGCGAGGTAGAAAGAAAGACAGACAGACAGACAGACGGACAGACATACAGACGCCCGGACAGACAGACAGACAGACAGATTGACGGACGGACGAACGGATAGATAGTCAGATAGATGTATGGTTGGATGAGTGAATAAAATTAGATTGGATGGATGGATGGATGAATGCATGGATGGATGGATGGATGGATGGATGGATAGATTGGTCGGCTGGTCGGTAGGTTGCTCTGTAGGAAAGCATTTAAGTAGGGATTTAGAAAGACAGACAGATAGATAGATAGATAGATAGATAGATAGATAGATAGATAGATAGATAGATAGATAGATAGATAGATAGATAGATAGATAGATAGATAGATAGATAGATAGATAGATAGATAGATAGATAGATAGATAGATAGATAGATAGATAGATAGATGGATGGATAGATGGATAGATGGATAGATAGATAGATAGATAGATAGATAGATAGATAGATAGATAGATAGATAGATAGATAGATAGATAGATAGATAGATAGATAGATAGATAGATAGATAGATAGATAGATAGA
>CAJHNH020005525.1:12500-20396 GCA_905116865.2 Candidula unifasciata
CTAGTCAGACTGCACGTTAGTGTTGTAAGTTGCAACGTTCAACTGACACTAGTCAGACTGCACGTTAGTGTTGTAAGTTGCAACGTTCAACAGACACTAGTCAGACTTCACGTTAGTGTTGTGAGTCGCACGTGCACCAGACACAAGTCAGACTGCACGTTAGTGTTGTGAGTCGCACGTGCACCAGACACAAGTCAGACTGCACGTTAGTGTTGTGAGTCGCACGTGCACCAGACACAAGTCAGACTGCACGTTAGTGTTGTAAGTTGCAACGTTCAACTGACACTAGTCAGACTGCACGTTAGTGTTGTAAGTTGCAACGTTCAACAGACACTAGTCAGACTTCACGTTAGTGTTGTGAGTCGCACGTGCACCAGACACAAGTCAGACTGCACGTTAGTGTTGTGAGTCGCACGTGCACCAGACACAAGTCAGACTGCACGTTAGTGTTGTGAGTCGCACGTGCACCAGACACAAGTCAGACTGCACGTTAGTGTTGTGAGTCGCACGTGTACCAGACACAAGTCAGACTGCACGTTAGTGTTGTGAGTCGCACGTGCACCAGACACAAGTCAGACTGCACGTTAGTGTTGTGAGTCGCACGTGCACCAGACACAAGTCAGACTGCACGTTAGTGTTGTGAGTCGCACGTGCACCAGACACAAGTCAGAGTGCACGTTAGTGTTGTGAGTCGCACGTGCACCAGACACAAGTCAGACTTCACGTTAGTGTTGTGAGTCGCACGTGCACCAGACACAAGTCAGACTGCACGTTAGTGTTGTGTGAGTCGCACGTGCACCAGACACAAGTCAGAGTGCACGTTAGTGTTGTGAGTCGCACGTGCACCAGACACAAGTCAGACTGCACGTTAGTGTTGTGAGTCGCACGTGCACCAGACACAAGTCAGACTGCACGTTAGTGTTGTGAGTCGCACGTGCACCAGACACAAGTCAGACTGCACGTTAGTGTTGTGAGTCGCACGTGTACCAGACACAAGTCAGACTGCACGTTAGTGTTGTGAGTCGCACGTGCACCAGACACAAGTCAGACTGCACGTTAGTGTTGTGAGTCGCACGTGCACCAGACACAAGTCAGAGTGCACGTTAGTGTTGTGAGTCGCACGTGCACCAGACACAAGTCAGACTGCACGTAAGTGTTGTGAGTCGCACGTGCACCAGACACACAAGTCAGACTGCACGTTAGTGTTGTGAGTCGCACGTGCACCAGACACAAGTCAGACTGCACGTTAGTGTTGTGAGTCGCACGTGCACCAGACACAAGTCAGACTGCACGTTAGTGTTGTGAGTCGCACGTGCACCAGACACAAGTCAGACTGCACGTTAGTGTTGTGAGTCGCACGTGCACCAGACACAAGTCAGAGTGCACGTTAATGTTGTAAGCTGTAGGCATAGCAAACACTACTCAGGTTCCACATTAGTGTTGTATTTTGTTCATACCACAAAAAGCAACGCTGTATTTCTCTTCTTTGTTGTATGGTGTAGTACACCCCCCCCCCCCCCCCCCCCACACACACACACATGCAAAAGACACTGAAAGAAGTAACGACAACCACATTTTCTAACATTATTTCTGCGTCGCCTTTTGTTATTTTTATTCCATTTCTTCATTCAGTTCATGATAGTTTATCTCTGTCGACACTCAATCTCACACACTACTTCCGCTAAATATCCATGTTTAGGGAGTTAATTTACTTTTTCTGTTTCTCCGTGTCATCGTCTCCAAAAGGTCGCAGCTTGTCTTCTATGCAAATATCAACAATTTAATGACATAAAAAATGCGTTACCCTGCCGTTATATTTAGTCCCTGCGGGTTTTGCAAGAAGAGAGAAAAAAAAAAAAAAAAAGAATTTCACGGCGCCAACAAGCAGAACGATTTGTCACTGAACGCTAGAGCGAGTTTCTCAAGTCGGGCTAACGATTCGTGAAAGTCTAGAACTGTTTTCTCTGGCGTTTGTTGCATTCCGAAATGCTTTTAGCGAAACCAGATGACAAAATGTGTACGATGGGTTTGCACCCAAAACACTGTATCGATGGAAGTCTCAAGTAGTACTTTGTAGTCTGTAGAGGTCAAATGTGTAGTGTTTGCTGCGCTGCGGTAATGTGGTGGTAGAAGTCAGTCTACAGTAGTGCTAGTTCTTGGTGTTGTTAGTAATGCGAACACTATTCCATCCACACAAGTAATAATTAGCGTTTTTAATAGTTTTTTTTTAGCTATTACAACAGGAATGTAAGAGAATTTTTAACAGTACAGTCTGCTTATTTAAATTGCCTGTGTGTGCATGTGGGTATATGTGTATGTGTGTGTGTGTGGGTATGTTTGTGTGTGTTTAAATATATTCTAAAAAAAAAGTAACTAACAAATATATCAATTATCGATCTAGTCACCAATGCGTTGAATGTCAAGTCCCCCATCGCCGATGAAATGCTTGGCTTTCTCTAGATTTGTTTTCTTGCTGTGTAACCACTTGTGCAGCACTTGACTTAGCTCTTCTCCAGACCGACAATGATTTCCTCCCAGTTACTCTTTGAGACAGGTGGAAATTACTTGGGGCTATGTCGATGGTTTCAACCGTTGCATGGGCAGTATAGGGTCAAGTTTTGTCATGTTGCAAAATGACATCTTTCCTCAGAAGGTCACGTTGTTAGGATTTGATTACAGATCGCAAATGATTCCTAAAACGTTTTGTATATGTGTGGTGACAGTTGTCCCTCTTGGCATGTCAAGTCAAGATTCCTTTTCACGCCTCGGGCGCATCGGGGAAATGGTAAGAGCACCCCATATCTTTACTGACCAATTGTACGATGGGTTTGCACCCAAAACACTGTATCGATGGAAGTCTCAAGTAGTACTTTGTAGTCTGTAGAGGTCAAATGTGTAGTGTTTGCTGCGCTGCGGTAATGTGGTGGTAGAAGTCAGTCTACAGTAGTGCTAGTTCTTGGTGTTGTTAGTAATGCAAACACTATTCCATCCACACAAGTAATAATTAGCGTTTTTAATAGTTTTTTTCAGCTATTACAACAGGAATGTAAGATAATTTTTAACAGTACAGTCTGCTTATTTAAATTGCCTGTGTGTGCATGTGGGTATATGTGTATGTGTATGTGTGTGTGTGGGTATGTTTGTGTGTGTGTAAATATATTCTGAAAAAAAAGTAACTAACAAATATATCAATTATCGATCTAGTCACCAATGCGTTGAATGTCAAGTCCCCCATCGCCGATGAAATGCTTGGCTTTCTCTAGATTTGTTTTCTTGCTGTGTAACCACTTGTGCAGCACTTGACTTAGCTCTTCTCCAGACCGACAATGATTTCCTCCCAGTTACTCTTTGAGACAGGTGGAAATTACTTGGGGCTATGTCGATGGTTTCAACCGTTGCATGGGCAGTATAGGGTCAAGTTTTGTCATGTTGCAAAATGACATCTTTCCTCAGAAGGTCACGTTGTTAGGATTTGATTACAGATCGAAAATGATTCCTGAAAAGTTTTGTATATGTGTGGTGACAGTTGTCCCTCTTGGCATGTCAAGTCAAGATTCCTTTTCACGCCTCGGGCGCATCGGGGACATGGGAAGAGCACCCCATATCTTTACTGACCAATTGGTACTAGGTGGGTAATGAGGTCAGCATTACGCCGGCCGTCTTTACTTCCCCATGACACACATCTTGGTACCCATTTTAGGCTGGGTTGACCCGCGACGCCTCATACCATGATAAAAATCAACGCAGCCAGCAGTAGGTTTCGATCGCGGTACATGGAATTACGAGAGCCTCTTGGCATGTAGTGTTCTAAAAAACATCGCCTCATTTATCCAAAGAGAAAGCCAGCGTAACATCCCTTGCAACTGGCTGCGCGAGAAACTTTTTTGGTTTCAGTGAGAAGGGATATTTGTCTGCCTAACACTCTTGACATCCTTAACAATACTGAGCGGTTACAAGACAATGGCGTGGTTTTTATCATTTCTATGACACTTTAAATGGTTTTATTTAAAGCTCTCTCGAAATTAATATATAATTGATTTCTCACATTTGTTTTTTGTAAATAGCATCCTTGTTATGTTTTTAACCATGTGGGCTCAATATCTTGTAGCAGGTCCTTAGCACAACGTCGCTCCCATCACAGTCTGGCTGAAAGAAACTCGGTCTTTTGCCAGTTCTCCTGCCTCATATACTTTCATACTCAAGGAGTCACTTATATCCTGTACCCAACTTCGTGTCGGTCGGCCCCTGCCCCTCCTTTCTGGCCTTCTGCTATAATTTTTTCCAATCCGTCGTGGCGCTTGATATGACCAAAATATTTCAGCTTCCAAGACAGGATGCTGTTTATTAGCCAATCTTCCTTGATGTTCAGATCTTTTAAGATGTCCTCTTCTTTGTCCAAGATATTCTGAGAATCTTTCTATAGCATTTCAGGTAAAAAGCCCCTATTCTCTTTCCTAAGGACTGAGAGATAGTCCACGACTCACATCTGTATCTACAGGGAAGATGCATGATCTCAAAATATTAATTTTTTAGCCCCTTGCTGGTGCTTAACCATAGACTTTTAACCATAGACCATGTGGGCTGAATTTCTACTCATACTATTATAAAGTTTTCCCATTATTCTCTGTCTAGTAAATAAATAATGAGACTGATTTTTATTCTTGTCAAGATCAAAGACCATCCGTGAAGCAAACATAGATAGTCACAGGTGACTGATGCAGATCAGCTAAACTAGCTGTTCTGTCACGGAATTCCTTTCTTGTTGTGGTTATTTTTTTCTTAAAAAAATCATTTTATTGCTAACATGAATGTTAACAGTGACACCAATTCCCATGTCGTAACTTGTATTTGTGATTCAAAGGGTTTCTGTTAACTGTTGCTCTTAAGGAAATTTGCACATGAAATCTCCACCTGTTTTCTTTATGACGTTAATGGTTTTTCTGTTGGAATCTTACTGGCTCGAAGGTTGAGAAAGCTAATCAGAATCAAAGCTGTCAAAGATGAAACTATTGCAAACAAGACTTGTTTGTAAAATGAACAGATCTGCACAGTCTTTCAAGCCATAATTGTTGTATGTAAAAATATAAATGTTCGTACAGCTAAAGATGCAAAACAAGCTGTGATGTCTGCTGTAACATGTACAGGACGCACAATAAATATTTGTGAAATGGTGCCCTGTCTTCTGTAACATGTACAGGATGTACAATAAATACTGGTGAAACGGTGCCCTGTCTTCTGTAACATGTACAGGATGTACAATAAATACTGGTGAAACGGTGCCCTGTCTTCTGTAACATGTACAGGATGTACAATAAATACTGGTGAAACGGTGCCCTGTCTGCTGTAAACATGGTACAGGAGTTGCGACAGATAAATATTTGTGAAACGGTGCCCTGTCTGCTGTAACATGTACAGGATGTACAATAAATATTTGTGAAACAGTGCCCTGTCTGCTGTAACATGTACAGGATGCACAATAAATATTTGTGAAACAGTGCCCTGTCCGCTGTAACATGTACAGGATGCACAATCAATATTTGTGAAACGGTGCCCTGTCTGCTGTAACATGTACAGGATGTACAATAAATATTTGTGAAACAGTGCCCTGTCTGCTGTAACATGTACAGGATGTACAATAAAAATTTGTGAAACAGTGCCCTGTCTGCTGTAACATGTACAGGATGTACAATAAATACTGGTGAAACGGTGCCCTGTCTGCTGTAACATGTACAGGATGTACAATAAATACTGGTGTAACGGTGCCCTGTCTGCTGTAACATGTACAGGATGTACAATAAATATTTGTGAAACGGTGCCCTGTCTGCTGTAACATGTATAGGATGTACAATAAATACTGGTGAAACAATGCCCTGTCTTCTGTAACATGTACAGGATGTACAATAAATACTGGTGAAACGGTGCCCATCTTTTCTGTAACATGTACAGGATGTACAATAAATACTGGTCAAACGGTGCCCTGTCTTCTGTAACATGTACAGGATGTACAATACATATTTATGAAACTGTGCCCTGTCTTCTGTAACATGTGCAGGATGCACAATAAATATTTGTGGAACGGTGCCCTGTCTTCTATAACATGTACAGGATGTACAATAAATATTTGTGAAACGGTGCCCTGTCTTCTGTAACATGTACAGGATGCACAATAACTCCTGGTTGAAAACGATGCCCCTGGCCTGGCTGTAACATGTACAAGATGGTAGCAATAAATACTGGTGAAACGGGCCCTGTCCTGCATGTCAACTGTATCAGGAATGCACATAAATATTTGGGAAACGGTGCCCTGTTTTGACCGTGAGTCGTCCTACAAAGAGATATAGAATGCAAACTGCGCACGCCACACAAACTTTTGTTCTTTGTCACCAATGAAGACAACTGAATGACAGCGTTTTCTAATCTGAAAGTTTGTTTTGTGTGTCACGCGCAACAAAATGCTGTGCCATTAACACCAGTAAATAATCCCTAACATGAATTAGGAATCTTACGATTGACGGCCTCTGGAAATACAGTTAACACAGGAGACAGTTTTATGACAGGTAAACCCAGTGAGCATAAATTTGGACGCAGAGTGATAATACGAGTGTGAAAATGGAAGCAAGTCACGGTAAAACGGTAAAATAAAGGGACCTGGGGGAAGGGGGGGGGGGGAGGAGAAGAAGAGGGGAGGGAATTTTGATAACGAGATTAAGCTGATGACTTGGGCTATTGAAGTGACGGACACTGTTAAGTTTGTCCTGTGTAATATGTGAGATTTTAAGGTACTTGTACGAGACGGGCAAAGAGAAGGACAGAAAGAAAGAGAATGTGGGGAGGAGGGTGGAGATAGGGGGAGGGGCGGAGAAGTTGAAGAGACATTTAGGCTAACAGTAACTCAAATTTGGGAATTTTGGGGGTTTGCGAACCAAACCCCAGCACTCTGGCTGTTGTGTGGGTTTTTCTAAGCAAATTTTTCATCTTTAGGTTTTCCATCGCTTTCCCAACGGGGCACCCCCCCAAAACCACCGTCGAAACCAAAGGAAGGCGGGATGGGGCCCCCAGCTGGGATCGAAAAAGGGACCCCGGAAAATACGAAGCGTTTTTCATCGGCTTAGCCACAGAGCCGACGTAAAAATCGTACCGCGCGGAAATTAAAAAGAGAAGTTTTATCATCAATTTAAAAAACCATGCCGACCCGCATCGTCTGCTTTAAAGGTGAATAATTACATAAAAATCGCGATGTACATCTATCGGCTTTAGGATATCTGTGGTGAAAAACCCATCAATGAAGCTAATTTTTTCACTGAAAATTTTTCTTTTTTTGCGATGAAAGACCTTGACTTCAAGTCCAATTTAAGAAACCCACAATGGACGTTTGATATCCCTGCCTTTGGGCTTTTTTATACCTGCCTCATTTGGGAAAAATCACCCAAAAAATGTTCCCCCCACATTCTTTCCCAGGACTGTCAAAAAATCAATCCTTGGAAATTTTCTTCGTTTTTTCCCTTTAAAAAACCCCAGCAAAAAAAGGGGAAATTTTTTCATTCAAGAGAAGAAAAATCGTTCCTTTCAAATGGCTTGGAATCTCATTTCACAAGTTCTTTCCAGCTGGCGTGACGTTTTATGGGACTGCACAGACTAGGGCTTTGGGGGTTCTAATCCATTTCCCCAAGATGATTTCCTCTTTTGCCACTCTTTTTCGCCCCCAATGATAATATCCTAGGCTGGCCCCCTGCCTCTTCTAACCCGTGTCTTTTTCCCTTCCCTCACCTTTATTTTCCAAACTCTTTTTTCCCCTCAAATGATCCCCAAAAAATTTTCTACTTTTTCATTTCTTGTAAAATATTTTACTTCCCTTAGCCCTTTCCCCGGCAACATTGTTAGTAAATTTTGGAGGGC
>CAJHNH020005526.1:0-20385 GCA_905116865.2 Candidula unifasciata
AAATTGTAACACTTATACACGTATCCACACACACTACAATTATATTGTGACACGCATACAGTTTTCAAGTACAACTTTATATTGTGATACTCACACGCCTATCACTCACAATTCTCCAGCTGCTAATGCCCTTGTGGGAGAGGCCTATGTGGTTATGGACCAGAAAGCCTTGGATTTGTGAGTAAATAAAGGGGTCCATTACATTGAACCCTTCTTCTTTCTGTGTCATTAATTACATGTTTTCTGTGATGATGCACGATTCTGACAAGATACAGCCAGTTATATCTGTGTCCTTTGGTGTAATATGCTGACGAAGAGGTTTCGAGCCAGAACGCTCATTTATCTTTCATGATAGTGGTATTGTGCTGACTGGTTCTACTTCTTGCTTATAGTGATATTTCCCGATATATATGGAAGTGCGGAGAAATGTAAACAAATATTATTTTTTTTTTAAATAAAAAAAATAAAGAACCCAGTTGTACATCGGACGTATGGCAAGGTAAAGTGCCCTTTTTCATGGCTTCATGTATACTAAACATATGGTGCTAGACATATTTGCATAGACCAATTGGCATTCAATACGGGATGTGACCAACATCACACCGACCATCTTTACTTTGCGGGAACCTTCTAGTTTATTTTAGACTCGGTCGTTCTGGGAGCATCAGTAAAATGTATGTGTTTTTTTTTTTTTCTTTAATTCTCAAACACGTCAGCTTGAAACCTAAGATCGTTTGGCCCGCAGTTGGTCTGGAAACTGCCCTACTTCGGCTCTCACAGAGAAATATTCGCTGTCCTGTGGTGCCATTGTTTGTTACACAGGGCTGGCAGTCTAGTTCTGCCCCCCTTCCCCCATCTCCCCCTCCACCTGTTCTTTGATGTGCAATCAATTCGATATCATATACGGAATCCAGTCCAGAGTTGAAATGCCTTAGAAGAGCTGCAGGAGTTTTAAGGGAAGACAGAATTCGAAATCAGGTCATCAAAGAACAACAAGTGAAGTGGTTTGGACACCAAACAAGAATGCCCTGGTACTATCTGCCACAGCGAGCCACACTAAAACGTTACAACAGATATAGAGCGAGTCAAACCTCGGAAAAATGGAGTGATAGCATTAAGAACAGCCTTACAGAAATGAACATCAGTCTTAATAGTGCTTTTGACAATGCTCGAATGTTACATCTCCTCCCCCCCCCCCTTTCCTGAGACTTCAATGAGGTACAATGTGGAAGAGAAGGAAAAAAGGAAGAAGTTCAGCAAATTTTGATTTCCAACATTAACTTTCCTTTTAGGGCTTCCCATGAACATCGTCGTTTCCTCCGTCCCTCTGTTGTCCAGTTTAGGTTAGTGATTTTCTCTTTGTCTCTTCTCAGAATGTGTTCAGTTTAGCAATATCTTTTTTTGGCATCTTTTCCTACAGGTTCTGTAGCAGCTAAATATTTTTACAGTGTGGGTAAAGCTGGCCCCCAGCGCAACCCTTCTCCTATTTCATCCCGCATTGGGATGGCAACGGCTGAGATACAGAGATACATTAGTCCCAGTAAACTGCCCAGTGTAGTGCTTGTATGCTTATTTTGTTTAAAAATTCACAATAAAACACTAATCAGAACCTCTACAAATCTTACTGGGAGCTGTGAAAGTGTAGTAACTAAACTCTCACCTGTCGACCGAAGGATCTTGAATTCCAATCCGTATCGCAGCCGAATTTCTTCTTTTTCTTCTTCTTTTTAAAATTATTAATAAATTAACCCTTGGCTCCGAGATCGACGTAACCTACAATATGTGAACTTAATCGCACCTCCTCCTGGTGTGCAGATTCTAATGATCGTGTCAACTCTTTGAAAATCCCACTAACGTGGTTCTCTTTGAACACCCATATAGTGTAGGCAGACTTATCAGCAGTGGAATGCATTAAGGAAAATTTGACTAGAACAAATCAGAACACATATCTCCCGGCTTGGGGTTTGATCGCTTTAGCCCCAAAGACGATGTTGAACATGTCATCAACACAAGCACGCAAAGGCCTGTCATCAAAGGGGACCTGAGTTTCGGGACTTGTATTTTCTCGCATGCTCTTGCCTCATTGTCAGCATACTCCAGAATACAACTCACTTGAAAGGTGCACAGTGAAGCCATAAGCACTTATTCCTACTTGTGTAGCAATGAGGCACCTTCTTGACTTCCCTACCATGAACTACAGGATCAAAATCTGGAGGGCTCGTGCATACCTCAAGATAAGCTCTGATCTGAAGCACATTTTGCACCATATGCTCTTCAAGAAAAAGGGCAATAGGCTTCAAAGGGGCAAATCATGGCTGGGTAGGGCAGAGGATGACACCGTGCAGGTTTACAGCCTTACAGACATCCATACAGGTGAGGAGTGGATACTAGCGACTAAAGCTCCCAATCTCACATTCTCCTGTGTCGTGACGCTCGATAGGAGTTGTCGGGAGCAGAATCCAGCTGCTGTCAATGCCGAGGTATGCGCGCTTATCAGTGACAAGTCAGATGAGACAGATGTGGTGATCTTCACAGACGGGTCTGTTATAAGAGGACACAAAAGTACATGGGTATTTGCAGCTCGCTTCTTAGGCAGAACAGTTCAAGAAGCCAGCGGTGCCTTCTCCATGACCACCAGCAGCGTGACGATCGAGTGTGTGTGTGCTGAGTGATTCTTTGAGCATGATCCGGCGGGGCGAGGCAGGCTGGTTACGCAGACAGTGGCTTGAGTCGTTGCAAAATTCTCCTGTGTGTGCAGCTACTTTCAAGTTCGTCCCAGGGCATGTAGGCGTTGTTGGTAATGAGAGAGTTGATAGACTGACAGGTGCTGCATTAACTGAAGAAGGCCGGCCCATGGATGATGAAGACATTGTCATTGACCTTAGAGAGATAGGACGTTCTGAGGATTTTGGAAGCAGCCTGTCCACATCACTGCAAAGAATACGCGAATTAGGATTAAAGCCAAGCATGAGAAGCACACCGGACGCACACGAAATCTTGTTAACCTACATAGGAATGGTACTATTTACCACACGATGCTGATGAATATGTTGAGAGGGGAATCTGAGCGCCTATGGATGTGTCCGGAGTGCTGTGAAGAGAATCTAATTCATAACTCATAATCTAAACAATGTAACAGATAATTCTTTGGGAAGTAAAAGCGACCCACTTGGACTGTAAAATTTTGAGTTTGGCACCATATGCCCAAATACGCCAATGACGTCAAAGTGTGAATTTACTTACTATTATTATTGACTACAAACAGGATCATAGAGACAACAACATCTACAACCACAAATGAAATTCATCTGACAAGTGGTAGGTGGTGTGAACTTCTTTGACAATGAGCTCCTGTCCTACTCAGCAAATCAAATGCAAAAAAAGTGTTTACGCCACTCATGCCGAAACAGTAACGTGTAAAAGCTACCAATTACTAGTACTACAATTAATTAGGAGGTGAGGTAAAAATACACTCTTGCTGGACAGTGAGGGCAGACGTTGAGAAACCCGGATAATATACCTAGAATGTCCTTGTACTGGAACCCCCGATGAAAACAAAAGGAGTGGAGAAGAGAAAGAAGAAGATTGGCAGAAGGATAATGATGATGATGATAATTATGCTGCGTATGAAGATAAAGATGAGTATGACGATTGCGTCGATAACGAAACAGCAGAAGAAAGCAGAGAGATATTGCTGTAGTATATTTTCATGATTCTGTAGATTTGAAAAAAAAAAAAAAAAACTATCACATTCAAGTAAAGTAAAGTAAACGACCCGTTTCCACGCCTTTCATGCGTATTGGGTATATAGGGCTAGACCTTTATTTTATAGACTGAGCGGCACTTTCACGCCGGTCGCCTTTACTTCCCAGTACTGTACCTAGTACCCACTCAAGGCTGGGTGGACCTGGGTGCCAAGATCGTTCGTGAAAAAAAATCCGGTCCTCGACGGGAACCGAACCCAAGACATTCTGATCCGCAGCCTGGCGTCTAGCGGCAGGACCACGGCAGCTCCAATCATATTCAAGGCAGAGTCTATATCTTACATTTTGCAGGCACATCAACGAAATACCAGGCATAGGCAGTTATGCAACTAAGAGAGCAGAAGCAATAACTAAAGCCCAAGAAGACTTACAATACATCTTTAGTGAGGTAGGAGAATTTTCTTTTTGTGAGGACCGATTGCTGTAGATATTGCCCACCTCTAGATATCTGTGTGTGATGACCGATTACTGTAGATATTGCCCACCTCTAGATATCTGTGTGTGATGACCGATTACTGTAGATATTGCCCACCTCCAGATCTATGTGTGTAAGTACCGATTGCTGTAGATATTGCCCACCTCCAGGTTTATGTGTGTGAGGACCGATTGCTGTAGATATTGCCCACCTCCAGGTTTATGTGTGTGAGGACCGATTGCTGTAGATATTGCCCACCTCCAGATTTTTGTGTGTGAGGACCGATTGCTGTAGATATTGCCCACCTCCAGGTTTATGTGTGTGAGGACCGATTGCTGTAGATATTGCCCACCTCCAGATCTATGTGTGTAAGTACCGATTGCTGTAGATATTGCCCACCTCCAGGTTTATGTGTGTAAGTACCGATTGCTGTAGATATTGCCCACCTCAGATCTATGTGTGTAAGTACTGATTGCTGTAGATATTGCCAACCTTCAGATCTATGTGTGTAAGTACCGATTGCTGTAGATATTGCCCACCTCCAGATCTATGTGTGTAAGTACCGATTGCTGTAGACATTGCCACCTCCAGATTTTTGTGTGTAAGTACCGATTGCTGTAGATATTGCCACCTCCAGATATATGTGTGTAAGTACCGATTGCTTTAGACATTGCCCACCTCCAGATCCATGTGTGTGAGGACCGATTGCTGTAGATATTGCCCACCTCCAGATCTATGTGTGTGAGGACCGATTGCTGTAGATATTGCCTGCCTCCAGATATATGTGTGTGAGTACCGATTGCTGTAGATTTTGCCTGCCTCCAGATATATGTTTGTGTGAGGACCGATTGCTGTAGATATTGCCCACCTCCAGATCTATGTGTGTAAGTACCGATTGCTGTAGACATTGCCACCTCCAGATTTTTGTGTGTAAGTACCGATTGCTGTAGATATTGCCCCCTCCAGATTTATGTGTGTAAGTACCGATTGCTTTAGACATTGCCCACCTCCAGATCCATGTGTGTGAGGACCGATTGCTGTAGATATTGCCCACCTCCAGATCTATGTGTGTGAGGACCGATTGCTGTAGATATTGCCTGCCTCCAGATATATGTGTGTGAGTACCGATTGCTGTAGATTTTGCCTGCCTCCAGATATATGTTTGTGTGAGGACCGATTGCTGTAGATATTGCCCACCTCCAGATCTATGTGTGCAAGTACCGATTGCTGTAGACATTGCCACCTCCAGATATATGTGTGTAAGTACCGATTGCTGTAGATATTGCCACCTCCAGATATATGTGTGTAAGTACCGATTGCTTTAGACATTGCCCACCTCCAGATCCTTGTGTGTAAGTACCGATTGATGTAGATATTGCCTGCCTCCAGATATATGTTTGTGTGAGGACCGATTGCTGTAGATGTTGTCCACTCCTAGATCTATTTGACATGTGACTGCCCTTCTTCAACCTGTAGGCCGGGGTGAAGGAAAAAAACTATGGTGAACTGCCCAAAACTGTCCCGCCGATAAATGTTTACTGACCCGCAGGCTTTATTTAAAAATTATTATAAAATGTCTCTCTCTCTTTCTCTCTCTCTCTCTCTCTCTCTCTCTCTCTCTCTCTCTCTCTCTCTCTCTCTCTCTTTCTCTCTCCACCCCCTCCCCCACCTTTCCCTCAGTAACATGACTTTAATAAATAACCAGCTTGATCCAGACACATTTAGGAATAAATATAAGTGCATCAGTGTGTAAATATGTATGTTTAGAGTGTAGCGAGGGATTATAATCTTAGAGTTAGTTAGTTAGTTAGTTAGTTGGGTTATCCTCATTGCACTCCGGACATGTCCATAGGTGCTCAGATCCTCCCCTCAGTATGAACCCCAACGTCCGATGGCTAATAGTACCAGTTCTATGTTGATTAACAAGTCTTCTGGCGTAGCTGGTGTGCGTCTCGTTTTTTGCTGTGCCGATCTTAATTCCCAAGTCTGCCATTCTGGCATGTGATGTGGATTCACTGCCACCAAAGTCCTCTATTCTTCCCATTTCTCTGAGGGCATTGATAATATCAGCATGATCCATAGGCTGACCGTCGGTAGTGATAGCGGATCCAGCCAACCTGTCAGCTCTTTCATTTCCATCGACGCCTGCGTGTCCCGGAACAAAAATAAAGGTGATTCCACGAACAGTGGACTTCTGTAATGATTCAAGCCATTGTCTTCGCACTGAACCTGCCTGAACCCTCCGGATCATACTCATTGAATCACTGAGTATACACACGCGGGTGTATTTTTGTGTTTCAAGCCAGGCAAGCGCTTGTGTCACTGCCATCACCTCCATCGTCATGCTGCTGGTTGTCATGGAGAAGGCGCCGTTGGCTTCTTTGACTGTTCTGCCCGCTGAGCGTGCTGTAAATGCCCATGCGCTTCTTCTTTGGCGTATAACGGATCCGTCTGTATAGATTATTGCATCTGCTTCATCTGAATTTTCACCGATGAGAGCGTTGACCTCTGCATTAACAGCAACAGGATTCTCTTCTCTACATCGCCTGTTGAGTGTGACAATACAGGAAAATGTACAAATAAACGCCTGAGGCACAGGTATCCATTCTGCACCAGGTATGATGTCGGTTAGGCTGCATATTTGCCTAATGACATCTTCTGCCCGACCTAGCCACGATTTCCCCCTCTTCAGTCTGTCGCCCTTTTCACTAAAAAGCGCTTGATGCAGTGGGTGTTTCTTATCAGCGCATATTTTGAGATCCTACACAAATATCGTGTAACGATCAAACCTGTTTATAAACATCTTTATGATGGACTTTCGCCCTGAGTACTGGACTAATCAGATTTTCTAAAGACCATTAATGAATGAATGTTGACATTAATGAGGTTTAAGGAAACAACATGCGTATGAATGTGTGAACCAGGAATTAGATGTGGATAAGGCAAGGAGATTGTATGAGAGTAAGAGAGCGACATGAATATAATCAGAGTGTAAAAGGGAACCGTTAGCATCTGAACTTATATACATTTGCTGCAGCATACAGAGCACAAATCTGTGTATGCTCGGTGTGCTATAAGTTGATTAGAGGAATAAACAGATATGCGAAAGGGTGTTAAAGGTCAAAGTCAAGAGGATCGACTTCATCTCACCGGCTTTTATCCCATGTGGCTCGGTCTCTCTCCTCAGAACGGCTAGCCGCCTGCCGAGAGCATCGCACAGAGCACGACCTTCATAGATCGGGCGATGATCGCCATGGATCTAGGTAAAAATTGCTCTCGTGAACTGAATCACGCAGCCCACGACCCACGACCTCCAAAGGGTGAGGCAAACGGTTTAATCACTTAGATGTGAATGAAATGACGATTAATAAAATTGTGTTTTTTTATCTATCATTATACAGGCAAACAAGATACTTAGTACTCTCTCTGCATTCGGGGTCAACTTTCAAGTCAAGCTGAGAGCTGTCACAATTCTGGTAAGTTACATGTACAGTACTTACAGTGGTCACTAAGTTAACATAAAATGTACCCGCAGTCTGACACAAAGCTAACATAAGGAGAACTTACAGTGGTCACTAAGTTAACATAAAATGTACCCGCAGTCTGACACAAAGCTAACATTAGGAGAACTTACAGCTGGTCACTAAATGCATGGGTACCAATTTTCTCAGCCGACTAACAATAATACTATTTACAGCATATCTTTGCCCGGCTCTCTAGCGTAGTTGGCTAAACCGGATTGTGCAGTGACCGGGTGACGAACTCCTTGTGGTCCGGATTCAAGCCCGGGGGTAGGCAGGAAAGCCACATTTCTCCAAGATTTACGGTATTTATCATGGAATCAAGGCCGAAAGGTTGCGATATCCATAATACCGAGCCTAAGAGTTAACAACTTATGGCTTCTGTATACTAAAACAAACAGCGTATCTCTGCTGATTCACTTTATAAATACTTACCACGAGGAAACTTGAACTTATAAAAATCGATAAAGTGTTTGGAATATTTATTTTAGTTGTATACAGCTTCATTCACTTAGTACCTTGAGTGTTACCATTTTGTTTTCTTGTTGTTGTAGTTGTTGTTGTTGTCGGCTTGTGGCTAAGTCGATGCGAACGCTTCGTAATGCCGAGATGCCGGGTTCGATCCCAGCGGCGGGCCATGCGCCTTGCGCTGGTTTCGACAGTGGTATCAAGAAAGCTGACCGTCCAGAAAGCAATGGCAAACTACTGGACGTAAAGGTTACACAACTAACTTACCTTGTTGTTGTTGTTGCTCAAAGTATTACATTCTTAGAATGAGTTTCCGAAATCGTTACTCACCCCTCCCCCTTAACCCATTTCCCCCAACCCCCCCCCCCCCCCCCCCCAAAAAAAAATGCCTCTTTCGCCACCACAAAATGTGTGATTCTCAACTTACAAAGTACCAACATTTCATCTATGTATCCCCTTGGTCATATGTTCAAATGAACAATACAGTTATATGTTCTATGCGTGTTTCTATGTAACACATAAACAGAACAAACTAGTATTGCGAAGATTCTGTTTTGCGTGAGACTTGCATAATACAGACAAACAAACCACATTGTAATATGAATATGCTGTGCTCTACGTGCGTTTTAACAGGTCGGATTTAGAGTTGATGAAGCACAAAGCTTCATAAAGTCCTATCTATCTATCTATCTATCTATCTATCTATCTATCTATCTATCTATCTATCTATCTATCTATCTATCTATCTATCTATCTATCTATCTATCTATCTATCTATCTATCTATCTATCTATCTATCTATCTATCTATCTATCTATCTATCTATCTATCTATCTATCTATCTATCTATCTATCTATCTATCTATCTATCTATCTATCTATCTATCTATCTATCTATCTATCTATCTATCTATCTATCTATCTATCTATCTATCTATCTATCTATCTATCTATCTATCTAATCTATCTATCTATCTATCTATCTATCTATCTATCTATCTATCTATCTATCTATCTTCTTTTACCCCATCAGGACATCACACAAGCGATAAACACCTGATGCCACCATGTGGATGACGATCCCCAGAGGAAAGGTCCCAGAAACCGCGTTCAGCCATTAGGTTTTAATTATGAAGGGCTATAATTGCGGCCCCCGGCAAGTGCCAGAGTAGGGCTTCAAATAACAAAAAATTGCATCCCAGAAAGGGATGAGAAGATCCAATTCTGAAGCCCTTACTTTTTTAAATTATACTAGCTGATCTGAGACAACTTAAAATGTATCATCATTTATTCATGTAGCAGATCCTTCACAGAACGTCATTCTTGTGACGGTCTGCCTGAAAGAAACCCATCTCTACAGCTACTCCTTCTCCTGTATATTTTCATATTTAAGGAGCCATTTATAATCCTGTGCCCGTCTTCGTGTTAGTCGTGATGAGTTAGTGTTTTTTTTTTTTTGGGGGGGGGGGGGGGGGGGAGGGGAGGATGGGGGAATAATAATGTGGTAGTTTCCACATAATATCCACATCCACATGGCTTCAAACTATGTCCTCGACCTTTAGCAACCTTTTAGCTTGCCAGGGCTATTGAGTGTCCTAATCTGTTATGCTCCTGTTAACAGCAGAGGGCATTCCATAGGTGTCCACTTTTCCCGGTGGATACTCGGTCTCCGTAGCAGCATTGGCCACACCACAGTGTGTTTACCATCCTCTCTCACATTTCAAAATGTATACGCCTTTAAAATATATAGGTGCTCAATTTTTAAGTTGACCCCTTTGTACGAAGCATTTTTTTTGGGGAAAGACCCACCCTGGCAGTTGCCGTGGGGCCTTTATTTAACCAAACGATTGAACAGGTTTTCCTGTGACCTCTCCACGGATGATCCTCATTGGCATGGTGGCACTTTGTGTCACCGGGTGTTAATCGCTCAGTATGATGTCCTGGTGAAATAAAGAAGTAGAAAAATTGAAGGACACACTATGCATCATAAAAATCTAAAGCTATAGTTACAGTGCCGGAAATTAACCCTGTCACCTGCAAATGGCGTGTGCGCCTTGCTATAGAAACATGTGTACTGGGAACATGACCAGATAGGCACCCTTAAAAAATGTGACTTTAATAGCCATGTCTATCGCACACCTTATAATCTAGAACTGTGGAATACTGAGACAATTCATCTCTAACCATTGAAATGCTGTAAAGGTTACACAAACTTATATTAACCAAGTCTAGGTCAAATAACACACACAGTAACAGTTTACAAAAACAACTGACTGTAAATGCTTTATCTAGAATACAACAAACATTCAAGAAACAGATTTGATTGCTAGGTTCTGTTGTGTTACACGAAATACATATAAATAAACAGAGGGGAAACCGTAAAATATATAATAAACAAACAACGTATTAATCGGCATTCACAGAAGGAAGTAGAAAGATAGACGAACACACTTGACAACACAAATTCAAAACCTATAGTTATCGTGCCAGAAATTAAACCTGTCACCTCAAAATGCGCGGCGTCCGTGGCTAAGGCGTTGCGAGTCTGACTCGTAATCCAACGTACCGCGATCGAAACCCACTGCGGGCTGCGTGGATTTTTATCGTGGTATGGGATGTCGCAGGTCGACCCAGCCTCAAATGGGTACCAGGATGGGCTGTCCTGGGGAAGTAAAGACGGTCGAGGTACACATGTTTCTATAGCAAGGCGCACACGCCATTTGCAGGTAAAGACGGCCGGCGTAATGCTGACCACATTACCCACCGAGGGCCGATTGGTCTGTAAAAATATGGGTGCTCTTCCCATATGCCCGATGCGCCTAGTGCGTGTAAAGGGATCTTTCCTTTTTTTTTTTTAATACTTTACTCAAAATGCCGTGTGCGCTTACTATGAAAACCAGTGTACTAAGAACATGACTAACTATTACCTTCCTATGTGTTGTGAAGTACATAAACCGAACCAGCTTGGTAAGTGAAGATTTTGTTTTCTACGTGCCTGTTCTAGGATACAAACGTGTTTCCCGGCTATGCTGTGATGAATGGGAACGTCGTTAGAGATGTGAATGCTTTGAACTTGTTTTCTATGTGGTTGTCGCAACAGCAGGCGTACGCACGGAATAAATATGACTTCGCGGTGCTTTTAACAGGGTAAGTTGTGGTAGTAGCAGTCGCTGTAGTAGTTGTTGCTCCAGTAGTAGTAAAAGTAGTAATTGCAGTGGTATAGTAATAGTAGTAAAATTGTTGTTGTAGTGATAACGGTTGTGCTAGTAGTAGTAGAAGTGGTAGTGGTGGTGGTGGTGGTAGCAGTAGTAGTAGTTGATGTTGTTGTTGCTGTTGTCGTTGTTGTTATAGTAGGGGTGGTAATTGCAGTGTTGATGGTTGTAAAAGCAATAACTGCAGTTGCAGTTATAGTAACGTCAGCATTATTATACATGTAGTAATAGTTGTTGTTATTGATGCTGTTATTGTAGTGTGGAGGGGATAGTTGTAATGATTTCTGATAGTTAACAGAAGCAGTAGTAGCGTAGAAATAGTAGTGCTGTTAAAAAAGTAATACATAATTAGCGTAAGTAGTGATGGTAGGGCTGGAAGCATCAAAGAGATGGTAATAATAGTTTGGTTAAAAGTAACGATATCTCTCCATATATATATACACACTAGCTCACTTCTTATTGGTAGTTCCTGAACCTGTAACCTTGACACAATGTTACGGGGGTGTTTCGCAATGCGGTTGATATCGCGTGTTGTATATTTCAGCACACCAGCACTTTGAGCACTCCATAAAAATGGAGAAACTGACCCTAGAGAGCGCTGCAACCTATGTCACAAGCATTCTCTTTCTTGGAATGAAAACGTGAATGCAAGACAAGACAGAAAGCAAACAGTAGAGCGGGGCACACCTGTAACCTTCAGGAAAGTCGACAGCCCAACAAACTTGTTAATGAAAAGTGACCTACTTTGTTTGGAGAGATTTACTTTTGCCTAAACAATAGTTTGTTAGTTGCGTATTCTTTTCAAGATATTGCAGAACCAACCACAGCATATATATACATCTATATTTTTTTTTTTGGGGGGGGGGGGGTGTCTGTTGTGCATTTTTTAGGCAAATGTTACCTTCAGTAGTTTGCTACTGCCCTAAACGGTCAGCTCTCAGTCTTCTTCTTCTTCTTCACTTCCTCTTTTACCGCTGTGGGTGTCGAGGGAGATATAAGGTTCTGTTTCTAGCTCTTCTGGCTGCCTCGACCATAGGCACATCGTGCTGTTGTAGAGTTTCTCTGATGTTATCCTTCCATCTTGTTCTTGGTCTACCCTGTGCTCTACGTCCTTCTTCTCTTTCCATGTATGCTTTGTATGGTATGGTGTCACAGGGCATTCTCTCTAAGTGGGCAAACCATTTCACTTGCTGTCTTTGTATGTAATCCAGAATTGGTTCTGTGCCGACTTGTTCTCATATGATCTCATTCCCGATCTTATCTCTTATGGTCACTCCTACAGCCCTTCTCAGACATCTCATTTCCGTGGTTACTAATTTCAGCTGTCAGTACCACCGTCAAAACCAACGCAAGAAATCCTGGCATTACGAAGCGCTTTCGAAACGACAGCCACAGAAGCTGACGATAATCGTAATTATAACTTTTAATAGGACCAATTTCAGTTCATTAGGTTAGAATTCTTATTAGTTTTTTTTTTAAAAAAGCATACTCGCCGATATCTACTTAAACACAAGAATCATGGACATCAGGCAAGCATCCAGCCTCTGTACGACAACGGGGCACATCATTAATGCTAAACCGTCACGCCATTAAAAAATTAGACCGGTTTTACTACAAACAAGACAAAAGAGCTGTGCACGAATCAAAGCTTTTCACCCAGACACCAGATATTCAAAAACGTTAAGTGCTACATTGTAACACATAGTTGCTCTCTTTTTGTGTATTGTAAAAAAAAAATATTAAACTACATTATTATATTTTTTTGCAAAAGAAACTTAATATTATTATCGATACGTAAATAAACAGATATTAAGCTCATTGATCACCGCAACTAGAAAACGAGTAATGGGATTGTGGGTGCCCTCCATAATGCAGAAGGACAGAGTGTTAAACGGACCTGCATGCCCAATTCTTAACCCTCCCCTCCCCAAAAAAATGTTTGTTCTTTCGTTCTTTGTTCTGCGCTACTACCTCATAATGTCAACAGACATTTTGACTACATTCATTTATTTTTCCTTCCGCCAGGTTTGATATTTCTGGCTCAGCCGACATATCAACAACAGGTAAATATACATTGATTTTACCATTTGTAACCTTTCGTGTGAAATAGCTCAAGCAAACACGTCACTTCATAAAAACAAGGCAATGCTATGCAGGATACATTCGTCAGTTAAGTTGAGAAAGAGAGTTCCGTGGAGCTGATGTATGGAAGCGAAAATAGACAATCAGTAGTAGGTGCCCGAGAACCGGTGGGTGGGGACGCTCAGGCACCTTCTGTCCCCCCCCCCCTTTTTTTTCCCCTATAGTAAAAATAATTTCAAGACAGTGCTTTTAGTCTGGCTTACCATACGCGCCGAACAGGCACTTGCTGAGAACGACCGAAGCTTTAGCAATTAGCAGTCAAGTCAGCAACCTCCTCCTTTGTAAGCAGTCTGTAGTAACGCATCTGACGAGATTCAGTGAAATAAACTGTGCAATGTAATGTTTGTGCCCGCTTTATTTTAAGAAATAATATTACTATTATTGGATGTGTTTGTTGTTGTAGTAGCATCAGCAGGAGCAGTAGTTGTAATAGTAGTAGTAGTAGCAGCAGCAACAGCAGCAGCAGAGGTAGCAGTATTGGGTGCAGATAATGACGATCTACTTTGCGTTCGGTTTTGTATGCTCAGATCAGATCTTCAGGTGAGTTGCGTCTATGAAATCGAATGTCAGCTGCAGATTCTTCATTGTTCCCCAAAGTTTGTTCTGTACACTTAGCTCTTGTGGCAATGTGTCTTTTCAAGGTTGTAGGTAGAGTGGGTAGGATGCAGAATGTGCTCAGGTGTTTGTGGTCCTATTAGACAAGCACATTGTGGAGAGTGTACAGTTTTAATTTCATGCATGTGGTAGTTGAGCCTGCACTGTCCTGTTCGTAGGCGGAAAATTGTTGCATGTTGCTTTCGGTTGAGTCTGCTGATGGGGTCTTGTGGATGTTTACTGTTAGCTTTTTCTCTCCACAACTCCTTGTATTTTCCCTCTATGAGCGTTTTGATTTCTAGTAATGGCAATGAATAGGTGTGTTGTTTCTCCTTCGTTCATTTCGAGAGCCGAGAACCACTGGAGAACGATTTGATTGTTTTCTCAGAGTTTATTTAACTAGCGAGTGAGTTGTCTCTCCATGCTCTTTTGAGGATCCCTCTGAGTCGCCTGAAGGACTGACATGCAATCACTGAGAAATATTTTTAGGTTTTTAATTTTCTTTCCTCCAGCACTTTAGTGGCATCAGTGACTGCTTACTGCTCTACTCTGAAGTTTGTTGAGTCTTCAGGAGACGCATGTCGTTTCTACTGTGGTCCCATCTTGCAGCATGTTGACCGTTGCAGCTCCTCCAATTTTGTTTCTTCTGTTGCCTCCAATGATCCATCGGTGTATACGTGTGTCCATTCTGGCTTTCTGTAAAAGCTGACGACGGAGATGATTGTGACTTTGTTGTTGTTCTAGCGGCAACAGCAGCTAAATGCAGCTAAATACAGCTAATGTAGCATGCTAATTGTGTGCTTTGAATCGGAGACTGTTTTTTTTTTTTAATTATTATTAAATTGAAAAAAAAAATCTAGATATTTGTTTACATTTAAATTATTTCCCTACATTATTATTAACACGTTGAATGCCAAATATTAACAATTTATTTTAATAATATGTTACTGGGTACCAGATTTTTAAAGTTGGGCACTACTTCTGAAGCACACTATACTACACTAACGTTATTTGAAATCCTTTTCCTGTGTTACAGGTGTAGTCTACACGGGTAAAATCTGCGACCCTGCAGACGGACTTTTTGTTGCAGAATACAATGGCACCTACAGTACAGTGGTCACCATCACCCACAATATCGGACTTCTGTGAGCATTTATCTTTTTAACATCGCTTCTGCAGTGATGCTGAAACCTCTACTAACAACATGATTTCGTTTAATATTGTTGTTGACGCTACATTTACTACTGCATTGGTCGTAAAATTCGGAGATAAGCTCAAAGAAACGAAGCCTTTTTACTAACGTTTTGGAACACTTCTTATGTAGAATCTTTAGATTCATAGACGATGCAAACAGCGGAGAATGAGAATGAGGGGAGAAAAAAAAACTAATATTAATCATCGATTACATTCACCCTTTCGTAATGGTTTCTTAAGGGCTAAAAGTCTGTAAGGGTTGAGACAAATTACAGAGGGGAAAACACTGCGTACAGAAAAGACTCAAACAGAAGTAGACCCCGAGGCAGAACAAGAAGACGGTGGGATGATACTAAGCAGGCATACATACAAACACTTGGTGTTGCCAACTGGAAAGAGAAAGTCAGTCACCGAGAAGAATCAAAGGATGCTATGTATGCAGAAGTGAATCTTAAAGCTTGGAATGCTAAAGGAGAAGAAGCAGTGGGAAAAGTTGTGTCTTCGGTGTGATAGCTGTTGCCTAGGGTGTTGTGTTGTTTCTCATACAGATGACGAGATGGTAATGAAGAGACAGCCTGGCAATTCAAAATGTTTATTCACTTCCAAAAGACAACATGGTCCAGTCCCTGTCTGTTACTCTCTAGCATGGTCAAAGATTGAGAGAAATGCTGTTATACCATACAAATCAGATGTTCGCGTGCGCTACCTTGTAATCTTGATGTTACATACACGTCACACACACAGGCGCCGAGCAGGCATCTCAGACAGCTTGCAGTTAAGTTTCACCATCAGGTTGGGTGTCGACTTGATTACACTCTGGTTAGGCTGTCATCTCGTAGATTTAAACCTTCCTCTACGTTTCAGTTATACTTCGACACATTCACGCTTCTCTCGAACACAGCCTTTCACTCTGGCTGCGAAACACAAACTGACAAGACCATTGTCTCGTCCTTCAAACTCTCGTTCTGGGTTTCTTATGCTGTCATCCTAGCACTTTTCAAATACCTAGGGCTATCTCGAGTCTCCATGTTCTCACGTAATCCCCACTTACATTATATTTAGCTTTCTACCGTCGTTAGGAAACCCATGCTGAGACTGCCATCATTAGACAGTGCTACAATTATTACTGGGATTACCTTTACGGCAGCGTTCATTGCTATTACTTCTATTGCTGATGAGACTATTACATACACTAGACCTGCTATTGAGATACCCTGTGTTGTACGCTCTTCTACAAATCAGAAAGTCTCCGAATAGAGCTAGACTTTTTTTTCAGAAATGACTTAAGTTCAAAGATGGACCTAGCCTTAAATGATTACCAGACAAAGTCATGGGCAGTAAAGGCGGCCGACGTGATGCTAATTTTATCAACCACATGGTGCCGATTGGTCTGAAAATAAAGGACAACACTACAGCCCAGTGCGACTATGTGTCCTTTACTTTTTACATCTGCTATTGATATTCTATATCCACATCATCTTTGTGAAACTAGCTATTCGCATATTAGGCATTCACAAGTGATTTTTATTGTTGCCGGCCTGCTGCTTGTCTGCCTTAATAATCCTTTAGTATTTTACATCACTTTATTTCCCCTGTCTCTTGCCTGTCTCCAGGTTTCCTTAGGTCGTCCACGTCTCCTCTTTCCATCTGCCATCCACCAAAGAGCTGCTGTATTTGCCAAAGTGTCCGAGATATTCTGCAAGCATGTCCAAGCCATCTTCCTTCTTTGGTGACGCTTGCCAATTAGTTATAGACATTTTTATTTATATTGTTATTGTCGCTGCCCTCGATTTTATACTCCTGTATGGTTTTTGGTTATTTTACAACAGACTGGGATCATCAACTGGAGGCTTTGCTTCAGACAACATCATGGCTCCTTCATATGGTCCCCAAGACAAAAATCGCTGGAGTTTTGACCTACGTAACGCCTTTGACATTGAACAGTTTCTCCCTTCTCTGAAGTAAGTGTTCTTAAGTAACCTTCACCATTAGCTTCTTCTTCTGCTGATGCTGTTTTTTTTTAAAATATTATTCTTCTTCCTCTTCTTCTTATTCCTCTTCTTTCTTCTTCTTCTTCTTCTTCTTCTTCTTCTTCTTCTTCTTCTTCTTCTTCTTCTTCTTCTTCTTCTTCTTCTTCTTCTTCTTCTTCTTCTTTTTCTTCTTCTCCTTCTGCTTCTTCTTCTCCTCCTCCTCCTCCGCCGTTTCTTCTTCTGCTGATGTTGCTTTTTTTCATCCTCTTCTTCTTCTTCTTCCTCTTCTTCTTCTTCTTCTTCTTCTTCTTCTTCTTCTTCTTCTTCTTCTTCTTCTTCTTCTTCTTTTTCTTCTTCTTCGTCTTCTTCTTCTTCTTCTTCTTCTTCTTCTTCTTCTTCTTCTTATTCTTCTCTTCTTCTTCTTCTTCTTCTTCTTCTTAGTCTTCTTCTTATTCTTCTTTTCTTCTTCTTTTTCTTCTTCTCTTCTTCTTCTTCTTCTTCTTCTTCTTCTTCTTCTTTTTTTTTCTTCTTCTTCTTCTTCTTCTTCTTCTTCTTCTTCTTCTTCTTCTTCTTCTTCTTCTTCTTCTTCTTCTTCTTCTTCTTCTTCTTCTTCTTCTTCTTCTTCTTCTTCTTCTTCATCATCATCATCATCTTCTTCTTTTTTTCTCCTCCTTCTCCGCTTCTCCTCCTCCTTTTTTGCCTTCTTCTATTCTTAGTTTTCTTCCTCTTTTTCTTCCTCTTCTTCCTCCTCCTTCCCCTCCTCCCACTTATACTTCAATTTTACTGTCAAGCGCATTGTGGAAAGAAATAATTCGTGCTCTGGCGCTCGATTTATGACACTAGCTATTTTCATTTTGTAAAAAAGCACAATTCTCTAATGTCACCATCACTTTCTCTCTCTTTTCCTTTCCTCTCTCCAGAGAGAGAGAGAGAGAGAGAGAGAGAGAGAGAGAGAGAGAGAGAGAGAGAGAGAGAGAGAGAGAGAGAGAGAGAGAGAGAGAAAGAAAGAGGTTAAAATCATATATGAAGATCTGAGCCGACATAATCAAATTGCCGGAGGTTCTCTGGACGGTCCACAGGTATTGGGTTGGAATCCGCGCCAGGAGAATTTTGAAACAAAATAAACCTTCACTTTCATGCGCAGCTAGTTTGATATTGGTATAGCTTTTCTTGCCGCTTCCTTGCTTGTTGTACCCCACCAGGACATCACACTGAGCGATAAACACTCAGTGACACAAAGTGCCACCATGCGGTTGAGGATCACATGTGGAGCGGTCCCAAAAACCCCTTTCAGCCGTTATGGCTACAATTGTGGCCCGGCTATATTCAGGGCCCATGGCAAAAGCCACGTGGGGCTTCATTTAACGAAAAATTGCATCCCACAAGGGGGCGACTAGGATATATCACTATTATAAGGCAAACGGTTGCTTTTCCTAGGTGGAGGCGAAGCCAACCAGACAAATGACCAACAAACCCCAACACACTAACCAGCAAAACTACCAACCAACCAAACAGCCTCGATTGGCGACAGAACTGACTTCTTTTTTTCCCTCCGACTTCTTCTTCATCTTCTTCTTTGCGTTCACCAGCTGTAAACTCTGGCAGAAAGTTCTGGCTGTTCGTCCACTTTTAGACTGCAGTCCTGTTCCAGAAGCTGAGTGTTGCGTGTGCTTCCGTTTTACAGGTATGCAGATGGCTGGTTCCTTGCCTCTCAGGCAGATGCACTCGGACTTCTAAAGTAGCTCTCAATTAGTCGACTCTTACGACATGCTTTTGAGTAGGCAGTGGGTCTATTCTTTTCCCCCTATAATATGACCCGGAACCCATACGGAAATTTCCCTGACTGTATTTACAAAAGTAGAAGTAAGACCAGGAGTGGAGGTGTAGTAGGACACACAAAATGTCAAATAGGTATCTGTCCGTGTGGTTATGCATGGATATGTGTGAAAGGGAGTGAAAACATGTAATGTTGTGTTACTGTATGAATGGGCGGGTGTATATATGCATACATACATTTGATGGCGTACATCCATATAACCCAGGGATTTGTACTTATAATCATTTTATTCCACATTATGCATCCATCATAAACATGACTGGTGGGACTCGAAAAAGGATAAGACAGACAGCAAATAGGGAAGACAAATGGATAGATACTAACAGTGCCAGAGTAGCTAACCACCAATTCCACCCCCCTCTCTTTTCCCCAACCAATGGTACGGTGGTAAAGACTGGTGACGTGATGCGTATAATCCCGGCTAATGGAAACGCTAGATTCTATCAAGACGGCAACGACGAGGGATGATCGAATGGTTTCCCGCCCTCTTTACCCTCCCTCTCCCTACTTTTTCCGGAAACACTATGAGTACAATCTCCACCCTCTTCTCCAGAAAGTACGGTGCCGCGCAAGCCACAACAATCATCCTTGCCAAACTTTTTGATCTCAAAGCGTGAGCTTATTCCAGGGATCTGGTATTTAGTACAACGGAGCCTAGCTACCACTACGCAATCGAACCACGCTATAACAAATGACGGATAGAATCATTGCGAGGCTTAACCTAACATTTTACACACATCTCCTTGACATGATTAACCCGTTCTTACTGCAGGAAGACAACTATAAGACCACTATGGTCACATGCAGAATATTTTCCTATTTCGGATCTTTCCAAACCCAAAAACTGAGTTCTGTACTTTTTGGCAAAGTAAAATACTCAAAATTTTAAAACTATAAATGATGGTCCGAAGGACGTTATGGTGAGAAGCTTGCTCGCCTATGATAATGGAAAGAATATAAACTCCGGCCACATCCAAGTCGATAATATTAAAATCAAACGAACGGAAATAAAAGTACTTGGGTGCAAACTTCAACTGCTCCAACATGCTGAGAGAAGAAATACAATCTAGAATACAATCTAGAAATAAAGTATATTATGCCCTTCAACATCTGCTAAAGTCAAAGTGTCTGTCTCGCAACACCAAGATTAAAATATATAAAACGTTGATAAGACCAGTCGTTTTGTATAGCTCTGAAACTTGAAGCAGACAAATAAAAGAGATGAGGCCTTATTTCTATTTACAAGTTTTAGAAAACAGTTTTACGAC
>CAJHNH020005527.1:0-20384 GCA_905116865.2 Candidula unifasciata
AGATTATCTGCATATCGTGCATAGAAACTCTAGAAACGTTATCAACTCATGGCCTTTTCCCCACAGGTGTTGAGCAGAATCCATCCATCCCCTCCAACATGTTCCAGGTGCAGTTTTCAATCTTGCGTAACGACAACATGCAGTGTCGGAACTTCCTGTTCCTGCCTCGGTCCACCACAACTACTTCCAGGTCAGCAGGTCATGGGGAATTAAGGGCCTTGATGTCGACCAAGAAACAGTCCACGTCACCGGCACGTTTTTGGGAAACGACCACCTCACCTACAACCCCAGAAATGGCCACAGGCCTGAGATCAACGCGGCAACAGATACACCCAAGTTCGAGAACGCAAAAGGAGATAGAATAACAGACCCCAACTCCACAACAAGGTGCTGTTCTAGTTTTAACTTTAACTTACTTGTGTGTTTATGTGATCTGTTTTTAGTGCTTCGAAAGATAACGTGAGACACAGACTGTTGTATACGCTCAGTTATCAATATTCGAAACTAGGAAAACGTTTGAAATTAAATCTCATTATTACACTTCATTTTTGTGTAGGATCACTTTCCAGGGTGCTAGCCGGCATATTGTTTCACATTTAACACCAGATCTAATTGGCAAGTGCGAAAATAATCTAATTGATTGGCTACTTTGCCTGGTCTCTGGTCATTGAAATCAGCACCAGACAGGTAAACCAGGCCGATTCTTGACATCTAAACACAAAGACGCACACAGTATTTTCAATTATTCCATGCATATTTATTTACAGATGTTTTGTCCCTCTCAGATTAGTTCACAGATGTGATACTTAGGACATGTCTACAGATGTTCTGTCCCTCTCATATTAGTTCACAGATGTGATACTCAAGACATGTCTACATATGTTTTGTCCCTCTCAGATTAGTTCACAGATGTGATACTTTAGACATGTCTACAGATGTTCTGTCCCTCTCAGATTAGTTCACAGATGTGATACTCAAGAGATGTCTACAGATGTTCTGTCCCTCTCAGATTAGTTTTCATATGTGATACTTAAGACATGTCTACAGATGTTCTGTCCCTCTCAGATTATTTCACAGATGTGATACTCAAGAGATGTCTACAGATGTTCTGTCCCTCTCAGATTAGTTCACAGATGTGATACTTAAGAGATGTCTACAGATGTTATGTCCCTCTCAGATTAGTTCACGGATGTGATACTCAAGAGATGTCTACAGATGTTCTGTCCCTCTCAGATTAGTTCACAGATGTGATACTCAAGAGATGTCTACAGATAAAAATTGCAAATGAGACTACAGTTGCAGATGATTTGGCTTTCTTTTGCGCTGAGGCAATGATGATGATGATGATGATAATGATAATGATGATGATAATAATAATGATAATGATGATGATGATGATAAGCTTAAATGTGAGATAATGCCACATACCCCAGTAGTTAGCTAACTTACCTACATGTCTGATGGTTATGTATTTAAATCCCTTTTAATGTAGGCATTTAAAAATGATTGGCCAGCATCCGGTCATAAAATGGGTAGCTGGAGATTTCCTGAGAAGTAAAGGCGATTTGCATTATGCTGACCATAAAACCCACTGCGAAAGTAACATACGAACCAAATGGAAGTTGAAATAGAGATCGACTGTGCAAACAATGATAAACCTATCTATCTATCTATCTATCTATCTATCTATCTATCTATCTATCTATCTATCTATCTATCTATCTATCTATCTATCTATCTATCTATCTATCTATCTATCTATCTATCTATCTATCTATCTATCTATCTATCTATCTATCTATCTATCTATCTATCTATCTATCTATCTATCTATCTATCTATCTATCTATCTATCTATCTATCTATCTATCTATCTATCTATCTATCTATCTATCTATCTATCTGTCTGTCTGTCTGTCTGTCTGTCTGTCTGTCTGTCTGTCTGTCTCTGTCTGTCTGTCTGTCTGTCTGTCTGTCTGTCTGTCTGTCTGTCTGTCTGTCTGTCTGTCTGTCTGTCTGTCTGTCTGTCTGTCTGTCTGTCTGTCTGTCTGTCTGTCTGTCTGTCTGTCTGTCTGTCTGTAGGCGTGTGTCTGTGAGTGTGTCTGTTTGACTGTATGATGTCTGGGTGCGTGTCTGTGTGTGTCTGTCTGCGTGTCAGTGTGCGTGTCAGTCTGTGTTGTGTGCCTGTGTGTGTTTTTATGTCTGTCTGTATGTGTGGCTGCGTGTGTGTCTGTGTGTGTGATTGTATGTGGATATGTGCGGGTGTGGCTTTGCTGCATGTTTGTCTGTGTGTGTGTGTGTGTGTCTGTCTGTTTGTGTGTGTCTATGCTGTGTCTGTAGGTGTTTCTGCGTGTGTCTGTGTGTCTATGCCTGCGTGTGCCTGTGGCTGTGTGTTTCTCTGTGTGTCTTATTGGTCCCACAAACTAATGTGTGTACGTCATGTTATTGGTCCAAGAGACTAATATATGTACGTCATGTTATTGGTCCAAGAGACTAATATATGTACGTCATGTTATTGGTCCTAGAGACTAATATATGTACGTCATGTTATTGGTCCAAGAGACTAATATATGTACGTCATGTTATTGGTCCAAGAGACTAATATATGTACGTCATGTTATTGGTCCAAGAGACTAATATATGTACGTCATGTTATTGGTCCTAGAGACTAATGTGTGTACGTCATGTTATTGGTCCAAGAGACTAATATATGTACGTCATGTTATTGGTCCAAGAGACTAATATATGTACGTCATGTTATTGGTCCAAGAGACTAATATATGTACGTCATGTTATTGGTCCAAGAGACTAATATATGTACGTCATGTTATTGGTCCAAGAGACTAATATATGTACGTCATGTTATTGGTCCAAGAGACTAATATATGTACGTCATGTTATTGGTCCAAGAGACTAATATATGTACGTCATGTTATTGGTCCTAGAGACTAATATATGTACGTCATGTTATTGGTCCTAGAGACTAATATATGTACGTCATGTTATTGGTCCTAGAGACTAATATATGTACGTCATGTTATTGGTCCAAGAGACTAATATATGTACGTCATGTTATTGGTCCTAGAGACTAATATATGTACGTCATGTTATTGGTCCAAGAGACTAATATATGTACGTCATGTTATTGGTCCAAGAGACTAATATATGTACGTCATGTTATTGGTCCTAGAGACTAATATATGTACGTCATGTTATTGGTCAGAGACTAATATATGTACGTCATGTTATTGGTCCAAGAGACTAATATATGTACGTCATGTTATTGGTCCTAGAGACTAATGTGTGTACGTCATGTTATTGGTCCAAGAGACTAATATATGTACGTCATGTTATTGGTCCTAGAGACTAATATATGTACGTCATGTTATTGGTCCAAGAGACTAATATATGTACGTCATGTTATTGGTCCAAGAGACTAATATATGTACGTCATGTTATTGGTCCTAGAGACTAATATATGTACGTCATGTTATTGGTCCAAGAGACTAATATATGTACGTCATGTTATTGGTCCTAGAGACTAATGTGTGTACGTCATGTTATTGGTCCAAGAGACTAATATATGTACGTCATGTTATTGGTCCTAGAGACTAATGTGTGTACGTCATGTTATTGGTCCCAGGGACTAATTTGTGTACGTCATGCTGTTGGTCCCAGGGACTAATGTGTATACGTCATGTTATTGGTCCCAGGGACTAATGTGTATACGTCATGTTATTGGTCCCACGGACTAAAGTGTGTACGTCATGTTATTGGTCCCAGAGACTAATGTGTATACGTCATGTTATTGGTCCTAGAGACTAATGTGTGTACGTCATGTTATTGGTCCCACGGACTAATGTGTGTACGTCATGTTATTGGTCCCAGAGACTAATGTGTGTACGTCATGTTATTAGTCCCAGGGACTAATGTGTGTACGTCATGCTGTTGGTCCCAGAGACTAATGTGTATACGTCATGTTATTGGTCCCAGGGACTAATGTGTGTACGTCATGTTATTGGTCCCAGGGACTAATGTGTATACGTCATGTTATTGGTCCCACGGACTAATGTGTGTACGTCATGTTATTGGTCCCACGGACTAATGTGTGTACGTCATGTTATTGGTCCCAGAGACTAATGTGTATACGTCATGTTATTGGTCCCACGGACTAATGTGTGTACGTCATGTTGTTGGTCCCAGAGACTAATGTGTGTACGTCATGTTATTGGTCCCAGGGACTAATGTGTGTACGTCATGTTATTGGTCCCAGGGACTAATGTGTATACGTCATGTTATTGGTCCCAGGGACTAATGTGTATACGTCATGTTATTGGTCCCAGAGACTAATGTGTATACGTCATGTTATTGGTCCCAGGGACTAATGTGTGTAAGTCATGTTATTGGTCCCAGGGACCAATGTGTATACGTCATGTGGGAGAGCACAGCCAAGAGCTGATCACCGAAGAGTTTATGGAGTTGCATTGTGTTTCACAGCAAGAAGTTTTAGAGGAAAGTTTGTCAGAGGAGGAAGAGGAGGTAACTGAAAAGCATCAATCTTCTGGCGAAATAAGAGAAATGCTGAAAGCATGGGAAACTGTTGCATCTTACATTGAGAAGCATCCCCTAATGAGGAAGTGGCTATGCGCGTTGTAAATTTATTTAATGATAATGCTGTGTCGCATTTTCGCAAAATTTTGAAGCGTCGGCAAAAACAAATGTCTCTGGACATCTTTCTAGTAAAAAAAATAGTTAGCTATGTATCATAATTATTTCAATTATTTTTTTTTTCTGCAAATCGAATTCGCATTCCAGGTGAGTTCGCTCCGCGATGGAAGAAAAGATGAAGATAATTCACTCTCCTTAACAATATGTAGAGTTTTGTAAGTATTTTTTTTTTTTACATGGAACGCATTTTCGTATTTTTCATTAATTTATATGAGACAAACTGTGTCGCATAACGAGTGTTTCGTTTTACAAGTATGATTCTGGAACGAATTAAGATCGTTAAGCGAGGTTCAATTGTTTGTGAAAACAAACTCCTGGCTAAAATACTGAAGACAAATGGAATAAATAGGAAACTGTTGAAAACAGTTTGTTCTTCGTGTTCACTGGCTGTAAACTTTGGACTTTAGTCTTAGTTCAGAACATGTTTTCGGTGCACATTCATTTTACAAATCTGGTTTATTTGTATGCAGACTGTTGGTTCATTGTCTCTGAGGCAGATGATCTGACTTCGAAGAAAACACCCTAATCAGCAACTCTTATGACATGCTTGTTAGGGAGGCAATTGGTTCCCCTCCCCCCTCCCACCCCCTCACCGACAATGGGGCTCCACACAGGAACGATGAATTCAAGAATGGTGAAGAAATAACATAAATGTCTGGTCAACCACAATTATAAGGCAAAGAGGATGGCACCATACAGGATCATACCCGGAAAAGAAACAAACATAGAATCGCCAAACAAGCACTAAAAAAAAGAGGGGGGGGGGGGCCAAGAACATCTAAACAAAATTCTAAGACGAACGTTGATGAGAGAGGCCAAAGATGCTGCACTGAATTCCATCCATGACATCAAAGAAATTGCACATAATAGAAGACAATGGAGGAATAGACTGTATGTCTATGTGACATTTATGACACAACAGGACAATGAGGAGGATGACTATATGCCTGAAGACAGGAATGTGTCCCATACTTATTGCACTTAGAAGAAGAAACCTTGGTCTAACGACCAGTAATGTTTAAAGACCAATCATACAAACTACCTTTGTTTCTATTTCACATCTAACAAATATACTTGTTTGAGAATGTGTATCCGGATATGGGGCAGCTCCGTGGCTTTGAGATTAGTCAACACATTGCATCAACTTTGGAGTATTAGGGTTAAACTTCTACAGCAAGACATTTTATGAACGGCAATCTCTCAAATGTTTTTCAGACAGTGACACAAGAATCAGGCCATGGAAGAGAGATCACCCCCATGTCACATTCTCACAGACAAGTTTATATTGTGGAAACAGAATAATATAGTAAAATACCTGTCCAGATTTAAGTCACTGATGACCTGCCTAACCACTTAGCCCATCATTATCTTCTCTTCTTTTTCCTATAGGCCACATGTGTGGGACCAGTAGTCATGACGCATCCACAGTTTTCTATCTCGTGTATTTTCAATCAATTCTGATGATCATTGATACCATAATGCCAAACTGTCCCGCATCTTCTCTCTAGTCTTCCCCTGCCTCTATCACTCTTCACCTTTCATACAATTTTCTCGTCTTCAAGACATGACTAAAGAATGTAGATTATCTCCTCGCGTGCGCCATCACTTCACTTCGTGAGTCACTTTCATTCAAGACATCTGCATTAACTATTTATTTGTTCCGGGTATCCTCATCATTCATTCGTTAACAAAACCACATCTCCGCCGCTTCCAAATAATTTGAAACTAATTGTCCAACAGTCCATGATTCCCTTCAGTATATCCGGTCTTATCTGCACAGAACAGCAAAGTGCACAAGGGTGGTACTATGTGCAGCAATTATGAGCGCCCTAATTATAAGTCATTCGATACTAAGCTACTCACAATTAGAGCAGAGTATGATCTTCTTTTCTGTACTTTAAAAAAAAAATCCATTGGTATTCTAATTTTTACCTTAACTTCTTCTTTTCTAAAGTGTTATTTGCAGTAACTCATCAGACTCAAGCAACCTACTGGAACAGAGAGAGTGAAAGCAACACCTGCTTAGCACTGAACCAGGTAACTTCCTCAGAGGCTGAACAGAGTATCAGTATAGGCCATATTGAATTTGTAGTAATAACTTATAATACCAGGATCATGACCGATTAGTCAGTTTCTAACTCTTTTGGAACCACAGGAGATTCCCAAGTGAAGAAAAAAACTATGATAAAGTAAAACTATGATAACAAAATCATGAAGCAATAACTTAGAAAGTGGCAATATACACAGTGGTAGTGACCATTTGGGAAAGCTAGATTTCTTTTCTTGTCGCATGACAGCCCACACCTCTCTTGCCTTGAACATGCATACAGTAAATAAGACACTTTCAAATCTTGGACGTTCTTCTGTAGGTATATAGTCTGTTGGTACTTATGTGTCCAGATGTAGGGCTAGGTACTGAATTCTATCCTTATCGAGCCGTCTGCTCAGTCTGGAAGCTCAGTCAAGAATGAGTCCCAAATCTAAGCGTCTCACCAGCTGGAGGCATGAGGGGATTCATCCGCGTACAAAACGGTAGTTAGGCCACTGGAATTTGTCATCATTATCAATGAATGTTCCACCAATGAGGCTGAATTTGAATATATATATATATATTATAGGAGAATTCGGATTTAACTGAGTACTCAACCCGACATCTTGACACATAAGTACAACGGAAGGACTTTATACATATAGAGGGAAGTCCAAGATTTGAAAATGCCTTTTTGCACAGAGGTGACAAGATATGGGCAGGTCCATGACTAGAGGGGTGTGGGCTGCCTTGTGACAGTGTGCCTCCGCGCTGTTCACTCGCTTCCAAAGGGCCTTCAAAATATCTAGCTTGCCATACATTAGTTCATCATAAAGTCGTGTAGAGCCTGCCAGTCTATCTACTTGCTCGTTTCCCAGCACACCAGCATTACCTGGAGAAAATATCCCCCCCCCCCCCCCACAAAAAACGCTAACTACCAGGGACAACTGAGGTTATGCTTGCCACTCTGCACCGAGCATGCCTGTCTCCACCTTTCTCAGCATGCTCTGTGAGTCAGTTACAATCACGTAATGTGTGTACAGCTGATTCTCAAGCCAGCGGAGACAGCAGCCTTTACCTCCATTCTCAAACTAGACATTGTGATATCATATGCCAGGCTTTGTTGCACTAAGCGATGTCCGTTCGCCTTTTCTATAAACCCGCATACAATTCGTCCGCCTCTGAACACTGAGCCATCTGTATAGATAATCACATCATTTGGGCGGGAAATATGAATCATTTGTTGAACTTCGGATTCTGTAGCACCAGCTGGCCATTCCCCGCACTCACTAAAACCGGGCAAGACTTGAGTAAACTGCATTTCATGTCCTAAGACCGCATTCTAGAGTGCTAGGTGTGTATATTCACCGTTCGTGTCCTCTCCATTCTCAAAAGTGCCACGTGTGGATACAAAAGCTGAAACAGTTCAGCAAGTTTGCTTTAACAACTGAACAAACTAAGAAACATTTGTAAAAACTCAAACAAAATAGAGGAAAAAAAAAAACAATTAATTTTATTTTAACAGGTGTTAAAACTGTATTTATTTATTTAATTATTTTTTTAAATGTACAAAATTTATAGTTACGAAACAAAACATTTACCACTTATATAAAATGGGTTTCTGTCAGCCATGGTTGTTTAACTAAATTTATTTTGGTCATACATTTTTATGGGCCCCCCGCCCCCTCCCCGACAACTGCCAGTGTAGGAAATTTTAGAAACCAAATAGAGCATCATCTGCTTGTATCGTTGTTAACTTTTTTATTTCCCTTCTATTTCTGGGTACATTGTACCCTCTCAAATGTAATAAAAAATTTAAATTTGTTTATTGTTTAAAACATATTTACAAATCTCTTTTGAAACAAAAGCAAAATCAATAAAATGATGTGAAGAAAATAATGATGATTTGTACCGTTTCTCGCTAACGTTTAACAGGCAATAGAGACAGAGGGAGGCAGAGAGGACCAGGCGGTTTGAGGAAAGCTGGGGCTGTTAGGTCTGTCAGCGGAAATGGTACATTTCGATGGTAATGTACATGCATTTATTCAACGTGGCAATGATGTTTTTATTAGACTCCATGCCACCAAGCATCTTTGGTTGTAGGGAGAGGAAAAGACAGAAAAGAATGTGGGGGCGATAGGGGGTGGGGCCGCCGCTCAGTGATGCTGGTGACATGTGTCCTACATACATACATTTGATAGCATGTAAAAAGTAGAAACATGGTGATCATGGTGATGGAATATCGGCGATGAGTATGATGATGATTTGTTAAAGAATATAGTACATTCACATGACATAAATATAGAAATGCATTCATAACATGTGAAAGGGCATGGTGGTGGTATATCAGCGATGAGGATGATGATGAATTTGGCACTTATTGTGTAAACTGTATTAAATGTTACATTTTATTATTATATACAGGACAAATATCAACTAAAACAAGCAGATGCCTTGTAGCTGTGCTGGTGACATCTATGATGATGTTTATATTAAATTAATAAAGTAACAGAAAGTATTCTGAACGGCACTCATAGAAAGAAGTAGAAAGATAGAAGGTGAGCAGGGTTGCCAATGGGATTTTTTTTTAAAAACCCAGCTTCGCTAAATAAAAGCCCAAGCAATACATAGACAATGAACAAAAAAACAAAATAAAAAAACCCAGATTGTTAAAATGTACAAAATTTATAGTTACGAAACGAAACATTTTATATACAGATACATTTTTAAAAAACCCCAGATTTTCCTGAGGCCTTTAAGAAAAACCCAGATCTGGGGGGAAAAACCCAGCATTGGCAGCCCTGGTGAGCAATAACACGGCCATCTTTAGGCTATAAATAGCTACAGATGGGCGTGGCCATAAGCGGTCTGGTTTTACGGCGCCAGACAATCGCCGTCGCCCCTTCTCCTGTTGGTGGAAACAGCTTCGCCGCGCGAAGGCCAGGAGCTGGACTTTTGCTGTCAGAGGTGATGAATGCACACGCCTTAGGGGTATTTGTCGAGAGTTGAGAGCTCATCCTCAACCCCCGTCCCCCAGCTATGACAGCAATTTGAAGCCCGACAGGCTGCTGGTTGCTCTCGCTCTTGAGCAAACAGCAGTCTGTCGCCGCCCGAGCAAACAATGAGGTACTGGCCAGCCTACCGCATTGTCTACTCCCCACTAAAGCGACAGCGAGAGTCGCTGGCCAGCCGGCCCTCGCTGTAGCCGTCAACAGGTGCAGCCTACTCGGGCCAAGCAAACTTTGCCTGAGTTTGCCGCCCCTGTTGTAGCGGACAGAGGGGTGCCACGTCAGCTACCCCCACTGAAGCGGAAAAAAAAACTGATAAAAAACCCCCACCCTACCCCACATACCACACAGCACAGCACAGCACATACCAAACAGTACAAAACAACACACCACAAGCTACCTCGGCTGAAGCGAAAAACCTAGCGAACACCGGAGGGCAACAAGCCGGTATGCCCTTGCTGTAACTACGTACGATCGGTGGCCCCTGCGTGTCCACCAGCCCGGACGAACGAACGGCACACGGACCGAAAATTTCCACCAACCGACGAGCCCACAAATCAGAAAACTAACAAATCAAAGAGCTCACCAAATAAAAAAAACTTAACAAATAGCTCCTTTCCCTCCTGCCGCGGGACCCTTATACACCATTTGGTAGATTATTTGTTGTTGCGACACCATTTGGTAGATTATTTGTTGTTGCGACACCATTTGGTAGATTAATTGTTGTTGCGACACCATTTGGTAGATTAATTGTTGTTGCGACACCATTTGGTAGATTAATTGTTGTTGCGACACCATTTAGTAGATTATTTGTTGTTGCGACACCATTTGGTAGATTAATTGTTGTTGCGACACCATTTGGTAGATTAATTGTTGTTGCGACACCATTTGGTAGATTATTTGTTGTTGCGACACCATTTAGTAGATTAATTGTTGTTGCGACACCATTTGGTAGATTATTTGTTGTTGCGACACCATTTGGTAGATTAATTGTTGTTGCGACACCATTTGGTAGATTATTTGTTGTTGCGACACCATTTGGTAGATTAATTTGTGTTGCGACACCATTTGGTAGATTAATTGTTGTTGCGACACCATTTGGTAGATTATTGTTGTTGCGACACCATTTGTAGATTAATTGTTGTTGCGACACCATTTGGTAGATTAATTGTTGTTGCGACACCATTTGGTAGATTAATTGTTGTTGCGACACCATTTAGTAGATTATTTGTTGTTGCGACACCATTTGGTAGATTAATTGTTGTTGCGACACCATTTGGTAGATTATTTGTTGTTGCGACACCATTTGGTAGATTATTTGTTGTTGCGACACCATTTGGTAAATTATTTGTTGTTGCGACACCATTTAGTAGATTATTTGTTGTTGCGACACCATTTGGTAGATTATTTGTTGTTGCGACACCATTTGGTAGACCATTGTTGTTGCGACACCATTTAGTAGATTATTTGTTGTTGCGACACCATTTGGTAGATTAATTGTTGTTGCGACACCATTTGGTAAATTATTTGTTGTTGCGACACCATTTGGTAAATTATTTGTTGTTGCGACACCATTTAGTAGATTATTTGTTGTTGCGACACCATTTGGTAGATTAATTGTTGTTGCGACACCATTTGGTAGATTAATTGTTGTTGCGACACCATTTAGTAGATTATTTGTTGTTGCGACACCATTTGGTAGATTAATTGTTGTTGCGACACCATTTGGTAGATTAATTGTTGTTGCGACACCATTTGGTAGATTATTTGTTGTTGCGACACCATTTGGTAGATTATTTGTTGTTGCGACACCATTGTTGTTGCGACACCATTTGGTAGATTATTTGTTGTTGCGACACCATTTGGTAGATTAATTGTTGTTGCGACACCATTTGGTAGATTAATTGTTGTTGCGACACCATTTGGTAGATTATTTGTTGTTGCGACACCATTTGGTAGATTAATTGTTGTTGCGACACCATTTGGTAGATTATTTGTTGTTGCGACACCATTTGGTAGATTATTTGTTGTTGCGACACCATTTGGTAGATTAATTGTTGTTGCGACACCATTTGGTAGATTATTTGTTGTTGCGACACCATTTGGTAGATTAATTGTTGTTGCGACACCATTTGGTAGATTAATTGTTGTTGCGACACCATTTGGTAGATTAATTGTTGTTGCGACACCATTTAGTAGATTATTTGATTGTTGCGACGCCATTTGGTGTTAATTGTTGTTGCGACACCATTTTAGTAGATGGTAGATTTGTTGTTGCGACACCATTTGGTAGATTATTTGTTGTTGCGACACCATTTAGTAGATTATTTGTTGTTGCGACACCAGTAGATTTTTTGTTGCGACACCATTTGGTAGAAATTGTTGTTGCGACACCATTTGGTAGATTAATTGTTGTTGCTACACCATTCGTTGCGACACCATTCTGGCTCGCCAGACGGACTGCGACTGGCCAACGCAAAATTTTTTATTGCTACGAAAACTGGAATAAATAATTTGGTTAAAGGTTGTTAAAGGACGACGAGACAGAAAAACGACTTACATAGGCACAGTACAAAACAACACACCAGAAGCTACCTCGGCTGAAGCGAAAAACCTAGCGGACACCGGAGGGCAACAAGCCGGTATGCCCTTGCTGTAACTACGTACGATCGGTGGCCCCTGCGTGTCCACCAGCCCGGACGAACGAACGGCACACGGACCGAAAATCTCACCAAGCGACGAGCCCACAAATCAGAAAACTAACAAATCAAAGAGCTCACCAAATAAAAAACTTAACAACAAAAGAAACCCATTAGCTCCTTTCCCTCCAGCCGCGGGACCCTTATACAGCAGGTCCCTGTGTCTTCATCAGCCCATTCCGGTAGCTAGTTATCAGGATGCTCCTTTCTCGTTGCAGAAATCTGCTGTCTCCCTTCTCGACAACATATCTGTAAAGGAAATAAAAGATATCTTTCTGTCCAGATGTGCTTCTACAAAATCATGCTAAACATCTCACTAAGACAAAACAACAAAATAATTTAAAATAAATATTACAAAAGGCAGTCATTTTTTTTAAAACCAATTGATGAGGAAAACAAAACTGCTACATGGTACGACACCTGACAAGATTTATGGAACAACAACCAGCGGTAGAGAGTGAGAGAAGATTTTATACAACGATTTGTTTGTCGTAACATGGAAAGGTGTTAGTACATGAAGTGATTCATGCAGCCAGAAACTACAAGATATGAAGGCGCATTATCACCCATGCCAGTTGGCAAGGCCCTTGAGGGCGATGATGATGATGTAACACAAAGGGATAGTTAAGGTAAAATTGATTAACGTAACAATGGACACGGGTAATTCAGAAACACCCTTACAGTATTGCAGTCTGTATGATTAACGCCTCAAGGATCAGAATCAATCCTGCACAAACCCCGGAAGCTCCGTTCAATCACACAAACACACACACAAGCATACTGAGGGGACTGATGGTTATGTAGTAGCTTAAGTCCGGTCACTAGATGCGATAGACCTATATTCGGCCACCTATGGGCCACGAGAGATCTGAGAGCCACGATTCCTGGCAGAACCACCCCCGTCCCCCCCCCCCCCCCCCCCCCCCGAGCCTATAAATCTTAAGACAACTAGCGACCTATGGGTTGATACATTTGTATCACATTTTTACTGACCCTTAAGGGAGGCGCTCCTTGTGCCAATCGCGCTGAACGATGGGTCGATATATTCAGGTTAATACAAGCCATATGGTGAGGACGTCTTAGAATTAGTCCAATCCGTCGTGTCACATGATATCAGGCGATGCATATCCTGATACGAGCCGGACATGGAAGCTGTCTTGTCATGCGGTTAACTGTTGTCGGTCTCCTGGCTGTTGATATGATGTGTCGGAACACAAACACAACCGAGTCACATGTTCTCAAATGTTACTGACATAGATGCTATATAAACCACCCATCTGCTTGTCGTGCTCTCCTAATCAGTTCGCTGACCACTTTCGCTCGAGCAAGACGTTGAACGCCCAAGCCCGCCTCGCCTGATCACGTCGCCCGCTAACTATCCATTCGTTGCCTGATTTTCGATAGCTAGCTACTGGACAGATTCGCTTGATATTCGGCTGAGTCTGTCTCGACTAAGCTATCGGAGTCTGTCTGCGTTTGGGTCATTAGCAGCCCGTGTTCGCACCTAGCCAACGACAACTACCAGCAACAAAGATCTACACCAGTGTATCCAAGAATCACAAGAGGAAGGAACAACGCCCTAGGCGTGGCATACAGCTGTTCTGGTGCACACGAATTCAAGGAGTGCCCGCTGGCTAAAATGGACACTAATTTTAAAAAACCGAACAGTAACCGCAAGTGCTCCAACTGTTCCGGTGCGCACGGCGCGAGATACATGGGCTGCCCGTATCTCCAGCAGTGCAAGAGGACACTTAGAACCGCCCACGAAGCAGCTAGACAGAGATACGTGGCACCCAGGTCCTCAGCAGCACCAAAGCAACCGAGTGGGAAGCCAGCACAACGGACATCAGACAGACGAACCGATAAGGCAAACACAACCGCAAAGGACCCTGAAATCTCGCTACAAATTTCCGAAATTTTAGCTGAAATCAGAGCTCTCCGCAAAGAAAAATCTGACGCTACCGATACCAACGCTGACAGAACCCAGTTGCTAGACCTGATTTCGCAGATGCGTGACGAAATCAAAGCCTTGAAAGACGACAGACAAGAACAAGTCTGGCAGCAAACAAAGTGGCTAGCAGAGGCTGCACAAATGCAGAAAAATCTGACAGAAATGACACTAAAATTACAAACAAAAAAAGCTGCAGACGAGACCCGCCGACAAGAAGAAAGGGAGGAGAAAAGAAAGGAAACCGAAGCACTTAAGGAAGCCCGAGAGAGCACTTAAAAAGAAGTCCCCCCTATGATCCAGGCAAAAGCAGAAGCCGAAGCTGCAGTGCTGGCGGCAAGAACCGAGCGCGCCCTGCTAGAGAAAGAAAGAGAGGCCTCCAGCAAAGCTGTAAAGCAACTAATTACCAACAAAGCCGACAAAAGCACAGTTACCGAAGCGGTAATGACGCAGCACCACGAACAGATGACAGACCCTACTAGAAACGAGGTACCAAACAATGGAACACCTGTCAGGCCACCAGCAACCCCACGCGTGAGCCAAAAAGCGGCAGCCGTTGTAACTTGTGAGGCCGACCTTCAAGCGATGCTGGAGGATTTCAACGAGCAGGTGGCTCCGCACAAGCTGGTGTATAACAACAACTGCGGCAGCTACTATGTCAAATTCAATCAGGAAGAGCTCGACAAGACAGACAAAACACCAGAAGAAAAAGAATGGTACGACAAAGTTGGCAACTTCCATCGCGTAATCAACAGAACCGTAAACCAGCTCCGGTCGGGAAAAAACGGCACACCGAATAGAAGAGGCAACCGCCAATTCTAAGAGCCACAGAAAGAGCCCACCAAACAAGCTGCCATCTTTACGGACAGCCCAAAACAAACAAACGCCAACCGGACAGACAGTCGCCGTACCGGAGCCACTCCCACCCGCTCCGCCCCACTGGCAAATAACCACGTAATTGCCATAGAGCTAACCAAAATCTTAACCTAGTTTATTTTCAGAAAAAAGAAGACAACGGAAAATACCACAGGCCACCCGACGCTCCGAAGCAGATAGCCGAGGGCATTGCACCTAAGGGGACCAGCACTTGGGAATTCCAGTCACCGTCATGCCACCCCACCCCACCCCACGTGTATGTTAACAAATGCCTTTCACTTTTATTTCAGGCCAAGTGACCTCAACCGACCAGGGTGGATCCTACCTCTATCTGTCACTCTCATTCTCCCGACCTAACTATCACATCTCCTGGCACATTCGGGCAAACTGATCTCTCATATGCAGTCTATCTTACCTCAACTACTTCTCCACACTCCGTGAAAAAAAAAAAAAATTTTTGTGACGGCCCTGTTTGTCCTGAAAAGAAACATTGTTCATGACGGCGCAACCGATGTTTGTTTGGCCTTTTCCGGCGGCTTACAGATCGGCAACCAAGCAGCAACAGGGCACCAGCAGAGCGACCAGCACGAGGCAAGCCAAGCGCCAGCAACAGTCAGCTAGTACCCATCGATATCATCGCAAAGAAGATCTGGACCACACCAGAACCAAAAACCACAATCACCGCAGCACAGAAAGGAAGCAAACAACCATAATATCAGGTGTGACCACACACCACAAATAAAAGAAAACCATATAAGACAGCTAAGGACCCTTCTTCGATATAGCAGGCCTCCGGACGGCTGAAAGAGGATCAAATTTGAAATTTTTGTTGGAAAAATTGGAATTGGAATTGTCGTGAACTCAGTTCGTAGGTGTATAACGCGTGATCACTAGGAATAACTCCAAGCTGGACGTAGATCGATTCAGTTTTATTTTCCACTCATATATGAAAAATAAAGGCCAACACAGTCGACAGGATAGACTTAATACACATTTGTGTTTTGAAATCATCATCATCTGTCTGTCTCTGTCTGTCTCTGTCTGTCTCTGTCTGACTCTGTCTCTGTTTGTCTGTCTGACCCTGTCTGTCTGTCTCAGTCCGTCTATCTGTGTCTCTGTCTGTCTCTGTCTGTCTGTCTGTCTCTGTCTGTCTGTCTCTGTCTGTCTCTGTCGGTCTGTCTGTCTCTGTCTCTGTCTGTCTCTGTCTGACTCTGTCTCTGTTTGTCTGTCTGACCCTGTCTGTCTGTCTCAGTCCGTCTATCTGTGTCTCTGTCTGTCTCTGTCTGTCTGTCTCTGTCTGTCTGTCTCTGTCTGTCTGTCTCTGTCTGTCTCTGTCGGTCTGTCTGTCTCTGTCTCTGTCGGTCTGTCTGTCTCTGTCTGTCTGTCTCTGTCTGTCTGTCTCTGTCTGTCTGTCTCTGTCTGTCTGTCTCTGTCTGTCTCTCTGTCTGTCTGTCTCTGTCTGTCTCTGTCTGTCTGTCTGTACGTCTCTGTCTGTCTGTCTCTGTCTGTCTGTCTCTGTCTGTCTGTCTCTGTCTGACTCTGTCTCTTTTTGTCTGTCTGACTCTGTCTGTCTCTGTCTGTCTGTCTCTGTCTCTCTGTCTGTCTCTCTCTGTCTGTCTGTCTGTCTGTCTGTCTGTCTGTCTCTGTCTGTCTGTCTCTGTCTGTCTCTGTCTCTCTGTCGGTCTGTCTGTCTTTGTCTGTCTGTCTGTCTGTCTGTCTGTCTGTCTGTCTGTCTGTCTGTCTGTCTGTCTGTCTCTGTCCTGGTCTGTCGTCCGTCTGTCTGTCTGTCTGTCTGTCTGCTGTCTGTCAGCCAGCCGGCCTGCCTGTCCGTCTGATTGTATTTGTTCGCTAGCAAAGGCACCACTTTTATTCCATGCGGATGTACTAGTTTCATCCTTACAACTCAACCCTGGTTACGCTTTTTGCCAACCCCTCCCTCCCCCTTTAGACACTCAGTGCACGCTGTTGTCTCTGTTGGCGTCTACTCCGCCCATTTTCCAGGTATACCGAACCCGTTTTTATATATAGTTTAGTACCTGTTCTATTCATCCTCTTGAACGAAGTTTATCGCCAGGGACACAGATGAGTATCATTTATTTTGTACATAAGAGTCCTGTTTAGTCACTTCCTAGTTAGAGCATATTTATATATGTGTACTGTGTTTTTCTTTATGTGCCGATGAAGGCTAATCGCCGCAACGTCCTTTGCTTGTTTATTGTGATCGATTTTGTAAAGCTAACATACAATATTTGTTCTTTCTTCCCCCCCTTGTCTCTTCCCTATAATTTTCTACCCCTTTGAAAACACTTTTCTTTGAAAGAAAATATTTAGAAATGGGTAAAAAAAATATAGAAATATCTAGATTTGCGCGGGAAAGATCTAGAACAAACATTCAAATGGAAACAGTCACAAATTAAACAGCTATTGATATGACTTTATAGAATCAACACCTCATCTTCACTAAAGTCTGTCTCACAAGATCCACAGGATAAACTTAGCTTGGATGATGAAGTTGAAGCTTCAGATCCAAAATGACTGGTATGTTTCAGCTGTTTCAATTTCTTTCTTCTTCTTCTTCATCTTCACTTCCTCTTTTACCGCTGTGGTTGTCGAGGGAGATATAAGGTTCTGTTTCTAGCTCTTGTGGCTGCCTCGACCATAGGCACATCGTGCTGTTGTAGAGTTTCTCTGATGTTATCCTTCCATATTGTTCTTGGTCTACCCCGTGCTCTACGTCCTTCTTCTCTTCTTCTCCACTTCCTCTTTTACCGCTGTGGGTGTCGAGGGAGATATAAGGTTCTGTTTCTAGCTCTTCTGGCTGCCTCGACCATAGGCACATCGTGCTGTTGTAGAGTTTCTCTGATGTTATCCTTCCATTTTGTTCTTGGTCTACCCCGTGCTCTACGTCCTTCTTCTCTTTCCATGTATGCTTTGTATGGTATGGTGTCACAAGGCATTCTCTCTAAGTGGGCAAACCATTTCACTTGCTGTCTTTGTATGTAATCCAGAATTGGTTCTGTGCCGACTTGTTCTCTTATGATCTCATTCCTGATCTTATCTCTTATGGTCACTCCTACAGCCCTTCTCAGACATCTCATTTCCGTGGTTACTAATTTTCTTTTATGTTTTGTTGTGAGTGACCATGTCTGGCACTGGTAGCACAAAGTTGGAATAAATATGCTTTGAAAAAGATGTCTCTTTGTGCTGATTGGGATTGTCTTATGCTGTAAAAGGGGAGCTAGCTGTCCCAATACTTGGTTTGCTTTACTGCATCTAATGTTAATTTCTTTATCCAATTTCCCATCTTCGGTAAATGTAGTTCCCAGATAATTAAACTCAGATGCCTGTTTAATGCCTTTGTATTCTATTGCTATGTTTAGATCTGTCTTCTTTTTTCCTATTGACATTACTTCTGTCTTTTCAGTGTTGATTCTCATATTATTTGTTTTACATTCTTTATTCATGGATGTTAGATGTTGTTGCAATTTCATGGCTGTATCTGCTATCAAGGCCTGGTCATCTGCAAAGAGTAATTCGTTGATCTTACTAAGATCTTCATTCATGGGCTTGGCATTCTTGCATATACTGTCGATGTAGGTGATAAACAGCAGTGGTGATAAGACACACCCCTGTCCTACTCCAGATGTCACTGTGAAAGGATGAGATGTTCCCTGATTTATTCTAACTACACTTCTACAATCCCTGTATAAACTTTTGCACACTTCGATGAGGTGTTCGCTTACTCCATATCTTGCCATTACTTTCCATAATAATTGTCTGTCTACTCTGTCAAATGCCTTCTCCTGATTTACGAATGCCACAAATAAGTTCTTATTGTATTCAATGTTCTTTTCTATTAACTGTTTAAGTGTGAAGATTGCATCTGTGCAGCTTCTATTTCTCCTAAATCCCATCTGTTCTTCTGCCAGCTGTGGTTCTATCACTGGTCTCAGTCTTGTTTCTATTATCTTGGCATACATTTGCCAACATGGCTTAAAAGAGAGATGCCTCGATATTGACCGCATTCTCGTTTGCTTCCTTTGTTCTTTAAGCCCTCAGGCGATCAACTAGCTGCTACATAATAGCAGCTCCCTAATTAAAACTAATTTTAAACTTAAAATGTTTCATTCTAATGTCAAATCAAATGTTGCAACGACTGGAAAGATTAGCAATGGAGGACACTGTACCGTGTAAGAGAAACAAAAGGCAAAAGTAGGCAAAGAACATAAGAAATCACCCTGGGCAGGACAGCGGGTGGGGGAGTCAGTTTCTTTCAGACAGGCTGGTAGCAAACATGATGATGACGACACATACAGAAATATAAAAACAAAGCACACACGTGCAACAAAGGATGATGTGGGAAAAACCACTTAAAATATACGCACGCAACGTGTGTGGGTTCTGAGACCCCAATGGCGGGAAGGGGAGGGAGGAGAATAGACCCACTGCTCACAAACAACATGGCATAAAAGGCAATTAGGAGTGTTTCCTTTGAAGTTGGAGAGCATATGCCTGAAAGAAGGATTGATAACAAAATTCAACAATTTTTTTCAAGTTTCAAGGATTTCTCAAGATATTCTGGCATTTTCAAGATTGTGCTGTGCATAAAGTGTTTACAAATTTGTGCACTTGTACATTGGTAAACCTAAAGATGTATAGTGAGCTGTCGCACACGCATGCATAAACATATATGCACATTTACATACAGAGGTAAGGAACCAACAGTCTGCATACAGACAAACCAGTTCTGTGAAACGTATGTACACGGAAAACTCAAGTTCTGAAACAAGACCAAAGTTGAGAAGCGGACAAACAAGCAGAACTCTGTGCCGGAGTTTACAGCCGGCAAACGTCAAGAAGACGAACAAGTACTTACCAGAAGCTCTCAGTCTGCCTTTCTGGTCCCGAATCTCTCTCTTCACTTGAACCTGGTCACATCTCCCATCTTGCTCTTGATCTGTGGCTTGGCCTGAATGGTGATCCTTGACTGCCCAATGACAGCCGCCGTATCCTCACTACTTCAAGGCCGGATACTTGGAGGTGCACTCAAAATACTAGGGTTGATTGGTCCCATCATCGGCATGCCTCCTTGTGGA
>CAJHNH020005528.1:0-12500 GCA_905116865.2 Candidula unifasciata
CAGTAATAAATGTAAGGGGGGATGTTTTGACTGACTGAGATAACACGAGATTTGTGTCTTGAGTTTCATGAGAGACATCTGAAAGTCAGGTTTTATGTGAAACATGATTGTTAACATGAACCATGAAGGTTGACTGGCAGGCTTCGTGTGAAATGCGAATTATCACGGGCCAGACACGACTTTCAACTGTGGGGAATTCGTGAGAATGAATTTATCCAGAATATTCGAGAACATGACAGATCAGAGGGCTATATAATAGCGGAGAAAGATTTCAGAGGCAGTCTCGTTTGGACCCAGGAACAGTGTGCATGGACAGCTGTGGATAATGTATGGATTCAGCAGATGTTTTTGTGAGTGAATTTGTTCCAGTCAAACTTGGCGAAAAAAGCTGGCCAGTAATATGTCTGCAGGTCGTCTGAGTTTGTCTGTAAGGACAGCTGTTGTGTTTCGTTCAAGTTGTTAGTGTAGGACGATTATGATTTCTGCTTGAAGGTAATATTTGATACTTGCGTTATAATGTGTGCCTGGGCAGTTGTCTAGTTCATGTGCCGGCTGTGTAAGCCACGAGTGGAAGATTAAAGTGCTGGAACAGTATCGTGTGTTTTTTCCAGTCGTCCATTTTCTGCTCGTCGTGTGATGTCGGTTTTGTGAGACGGCAGCGAGCGTGCGATGATGCGAGCCAGTAGAAGATAAAAGAAAGTCATCGCAGTAAGGGTGGAAAATGTAAACGTCACTCCATACCGACACCTTAACAAAACCACCCATTTGTATGGATAACATCTGAGGGGGGGGGGGGGGGAGAAGGACAACACCGTGGAAGTGGAAAATGAAAAGTAAGAATAATTTAAAAAATAAAATAACTAGCTTAGTTATCAAAGAATATATAAGATTAGTACTCTGTAAATAGCGAGAGAAAACTCTTTAATTCGAGTATCAACTCTAGAAAAAAAAAAATTAGAAAATTTGATAAACAAGGTCAGAGTGAACAAAGAGATAGTTAACACTTCCAGTAGATGTTGAAGATGAATAGTTTAAAAATAAAAGTTACATGTAGATGTTGAAAATAAAGATATATTTTGGATTGTTCATATAGAATTGCTATTAATAAATATTAAATTCATGTAAGTATTAGCGGTTAAAGATGGTGAAGCCAGACAAGTAATTGTATTAATATGAACTTTACATGTTCTTTGCCATTGAAAATAAAGTTATTTTAGCGAAAGTCGAATGGAAGCGGCAGAGCAGACCGGATGTTAACCTTCGGGTGGGCAGTGGTTAAACTAATAGAGGAAGCTTTCCTTAAAGACGAAGTCTGAATTAATTTAACTAAGTACTATTTGAACTATTACCCTAGAGAGTGAAATGCTATAGATACTGTTTTAGAACATATATATATATATATATATAGTTTTACAACTCACTCATCACAAGATACTCATTTCATTAACATTTTCTTAACGATTGAACAAAACAGAAAAATAATGGTAGCTATTTAAAACTATACAAAGTTGTGCTTTTACGCCAGGTGCAAAAATCATATATATAATTTTATGATGTCCTTCATTTCATTTTGATTTGAGTCTGTTTGATGTTGGTGAGAACATCTGAAGTTTGAATTATTTTCTTGGTGTATACTAAAGAATTTGTTTGATATATGTCCTCCATTGTTGTTGTATCCAAATGTAATCAATTTGGCTCCTGCTATTTCCATCTGGTGATGTCCAGGTGTAGAGCCTTCTTGGGTGTTGTTTAAATGGTGTGTTGGTAATACACATATTCTTTTCTATGCATAATTCAATCAGTCTCTCCCCACTCTCGTTTATGTCTCCTATGCCGAATGGGCATCTGACTATTTCCTCTTCCTCTATTATACCTCGGCCAATGTTTGCATTAAATTCTCCCATGATGATTATAATATCTCTTTTTCCTACCCTTTCTAATGTCTCTTCTAAACTGTCATAAAAGTTTTGAATTTCATCTTCCTCTGATGCAGATGTTGGGGCATAGACTTGAATAATTGTGATGTTTCTTTTCCTTGACTTGAGTCTGACAGTTAGAATTCGGTCGCTGATTGGATTATATCAAAGAAGTGATAAAAAAAACCTTCCTTGTCATCAGAAAATCCATCCCGCTCAAACCACTCTTTTCCTTTCCTGAATAAACAAATGTATCTCCTGTTTGAGTCACAAAATGGCCTTGACCCGCCCATCTATGTTCATAAATTACTAGTATACATATTATATTCCTTTCTAATGCTCTGCCAACAATGCTAAGTTTTCCCTGATACATGCACCTGACATTCCATGTTCCTAACTTTAAAGTTTTCCTTAGAGCGGTGACAGAGTTTTCTGTTGTAGTACCGTCGGGCTTAAGGCCGTCATCACAACTACCCTTAGTTGCTCTGTCATCGTTCCCTTCCCCAGTTCACGTTTGTGATCTGCCTGGCCTGGGGGCCTCACCATCAGATCTTTGAGTTTCATTTTTGGCTTCCATGATGAGTTTCTTGGGATAATAATGTGGTAGTTTCCCGTTGCTTTCCACATCCACATGGCTTTAGACCATGTCCTCAGCCTTCAGCAAACTTTTCGATTGCTAGAGCAAGTGAGTGCCTTGCTCTGTGATGCTCCTGCTAACAGCAGTGGGTACCCCAGAGGTGCCCACTTATCCCGGCGGATACTCGGTCCCCATAGCTGCGTTAGCCACACCGCAGTGTGTTTACCGTCCTCTACCGAGTAGAGGTGCAGTTGGGGTTTTCCCTTCACTGAGTCTTGAGACCAGAATGGCATGTCCTAGAACTCTCCAATACTTTCAGAGGACCAGAAGATTGATAGCTTTTGAAATTTCGTCTTTAAATGGTGCCTCACAGTTGATATCGAGTTCAATTTCTAAATGCTGGATATCTGGAGGGACCTTTGGGGCTGATCAATTTAGAAGTATTTCATAATAGTCAGCCCATCTGTTTATGTGATCTTCAGTGTTGGTGAACATCTTTCCTTGACTAATATTGATTGACCCAGATGGCTTACTAATTTTACCTACTAACCTCCTTGTGTTACTGTAAAGGTCTCTAATGTTTTCGTTTGCTGCTGCTGTCTCCGCTTCTTGTACTAAGTCATTTAATATTTCGCTGAATCTGCCATTATGCGCCTCCTAACTTCCTTTTTTGCCAATGTGTATTTTTTCCTGAGCTCTAGCTTTTGCAGCTCTGGTTTTGCTATTGCTTAAGCCCGACTTTTTTACTTTTCCTTTCTTCAATCATTTTTATGGTTTCAGGTGTTATCCACGCTTTATGTTTCCGTTCTTTCTTACCAAGGACTTCAACACGAGATTCATTTCAGATTCCCTTGATCTATCTGATCCCAGCAGACTTCAGTGCTCACATCTTCAGCTAACTGCTGCAATACATTGTACTTATTAGAGACTATGACTGAAAACTATTCCTTTGTTATACACCTAGGATAACATACATTATACTGGTTTCTATGGTTGTAGGGTGTTATTTCTTTTAAGTTTCAACTTGATTTTACTTACTAACAGAAAATGGTCAGTAAATACATGTACACCTCTAAAAGCCGTAACATCAGAAAGGGATAATCTAACCTTTTTGTTATTACATAGGTGATCAGTTTGATTGGATGTCTTATGGTCTAGTGATTCCAATCTTGCTTTGATATTCTTCGGTAGTCAAAAATGCTTCAGTCAATAACATCTGGTTTCCTGCACAAAAATCGGTGAATAATTCTCCATTTGCATTCATTACTCCTAGACCATGTCCTCCCATAATATCTTCATAGCCTGTGTAATCTGATCCTATCTTAGCACTCATGTCACCAATCAAAATGTTTATATTACCGTTTAATTATTTGTTTATACATTTTTGTTAAGCTGCATGTAAAATTCCTCCTTAACTTACGCTTCCTTTTTATTTGTTGACTTGTAACACTGTATTATCGACATGTTCACTTTCTGTTTCGGTGTTCGGCTTTATTATTCTAGGACTCACAGCTTTGCATTTTGTTAGTGTCCTCTCTGCTTCTTTTCATAGAATCAGATCCACTTGTTCGCTATGGAGATAATTTTCATCTGTATGACACGAAAACAACATAGATTCCCATGAATTTATAATACTTTTGCCTGCCCTGGTCCATTTAGTTTTACATATTCCTAAAATACTAATCCTTCAATGTTTAAATGTCCTTACTACTTCCATCGTTCTTGATATATCGTACAAAGTTCTAACATTCTAGATGCCAATTCTAGAGCTTTTCCTAGGTGAGAGATGGCACGTCGACAATACGGATTTCGTTCGGCTTTCTACACACCGTGGCGTACTTCCTTTACTAGAAGAGCCTCCCCTCTTCTTGGTTGGCAATGTTTTTGTTGTTTCTCTTTTTGACTTATCCATGGTAGGTTGGTTAGTGTGGCTTTAAGTTTACAGGATGAGGTAGCCAACCTCAAACCCAACCCTACCCTTAATTGCCTTTTATGACAGGCCTGCCTTAGTGCAGTCTCACTATTTTGTGCTTTCCGTGAGGGTCCTACTGGACTATTAAGAGTCGGCACTGTTGACACTATGGTTATTGCAACTGCACCGCTTCTGAAGCAAACTTCCCATGTCGCTTTTAAGATTGTCTCCATTGTTGCCACTGCTCTGATGGTGGAGCAAGCTTCCCATGCTATTATTAAATGTGTCTCGGTGCTACCACTACTCTGATGTTAGAGCAAGCATCTCATGCCGCTACTGAATGTCTCGGTGTTGCAACTACTCTAATGTTGGAGCAGTAATCCCATGCCCCTATCGAGTTTGTCTCGGTGTTGCCATTAGGGAACATCATGTAAGGTAGAAGACCCCTCAGAAAACCTAGAAAATAACCCCCTGAATTATAATTGATTTTAGCCACATTGATGAACACTAGGAGGTTGCGGATTATGACTTGTGGAGAAATTTGTAAATGGTTTGCTAATATTCTTAAAATCATCACGTAGCATGTCCTTTGTAGAACGTCTTTCTAAGCAAAGTCTGCCTGAAAGAAACTCAGTTTCTCGCCAACTCTTCCGTCTCGTGTACTTTCAGATTCAAGGAATTCACTTATAGGTTATGCATATCTTCATGTTGGTCGGCCCCTGCCCTTCCAACCTGGTACTATGCCTTCTGCTATTATTTTTTCCCAGTCTGCCATGGCGTTTCATATGACCACAATATTATAGCTTCAGAGACAAGATGATGTTTATTAGCCAATCATTCTTGACGTTAAGATCTTTGAAAATGTTAGTATTTCTTTTCTTCTTTGCCCATAATATTCTGAGAATCTTTCTATTAGCATTTCAGTTCAAAAAACCCTATTTTCTTTCTTAAGGACTGGGAGATAGTCCACAACTCTCACCCGCATATTGCTACAGGAACGATGCACGCTCTGAACATTTCAACTTTGATTTCCTTTCTGGTGCTTATTAGAAAGATGGAAAGAATAAGGTAGAGAAGTGTATGATGATGTGACAAAAAAATTCAGAATCGACTTGTGAAAGTTATGAAAAAGAACCAGAGCCTTTATTGGATGAGGTACGATCAGCAATACACAACCTGAAGAAAGGAAAGTCACCAGGTGGCGACGAAATACCAGCAGAACGAATTCGTCCAGGAGGAAAGGCCAGCGTCCGAATCAACCATGCACTGTGCTCGAAGATCTGGAACAGTGGCATTTGGCTTAAGGCGTGGAAAAGAACAGTCTGTATCCCTCTCCCAAAGAAAGAAAATCCAAAACTATGCTCCAACTACCGTACCATCGCATTAATAAGTCATGCTAGCAAAATAATCCTTCGAATTATCATGAAAAGAATTGAAAGAAAATTAGAGTATGAGCTAGATGAAGCACAAGCGGGTTTCAGACAGGGTAGAGGAACTAAGGATCAAATCTTAATAGTGAGAATAATTTTTGAAAAATGCAGAGAATACAACGTAGATCTTCGTGTTTGTTTTATTGATTATAGCAAGGCATTTGATTGTGTTCAACACCACAAACTGTGGACTATTATGAAAAATATGGGGTTTCCAGCGCATTTAGTGCATTTAATTAAAAATCTTTATCATGAACAAAAAGCAGCCATCAGAGCAGCTGGTGAAACATCTTATTGGTTCGAGGTGTAAAAGGGGGTGAGGCGGAGGTGCATTCTCTCGCCATACCTATTCAATATATACGCAGAAAATATAATGAGAAATGTCAAAAATGACCAGACTTGTGACAGTTATGATCCACCCAAAATTGATGGCAACCTTATTCCGGAACTCGGCTACGCATATGACACAGTCCTCCTTTCGAACAGCGTAAAGGGAATAGAAAATTGCATATTGTCTGTCCAAAAGTACAGTGAAGATCAAAATATGTTCTTGAATTTCAAAAAAAAAAAAAAAAAAAAAAAAAAACGAAAATAATGTCCACAGATAAAACTGGCTGTCACCTAAAAATAACAATAAATGATGAAGAAACTGAAAATGTCACAAACTTTGAATATCTAGGCTCCATAATAAACAACAATAGAGACTGCATGACATAAATTAAAAGGAGGATGGCCATAGCAATGCAAAGATTTAACAGCATTAAAAGTCTATAGTTTAGCACCTGCAAGGAGATAGAAACTAGAATTTTGAGAGAATGCATCTTCCCTGTGGCTACATACGGATGTGAGTCGTGGACTATTTCTCAGTCCTTAAGAAAGAGAATAGGAGCTTTTGAGCTGAAATGATATAGAAATATTCTCAGAATATCTTGGACATAGAACTTGAAAAATATTAAAATTTTAAAAGATCTGAACATTAAGGAAGATTGGCTAATAAACAGCATCTTTTCTCGAAAGCTGACATATTTTGGTCATATCAAGCCCCACGACGGATTGGGAAAAAAATTATAGGAGAAGGCATGTTACCAGGAAGGAGGGGCAGGGACCGACCGACACGAAGATGAGCACAGGATATAAGTGACTCCTTGAGTGTGAAAGTGCATGAGGCGGGAGAACTGAGAGACCGAGTTTCTTTCAGGCAGACTGCGATGAGAGCGACGTTCTGCAATGATGCTGGTGCTTAACCATCGACTTTTAATGCTGGTTAATATTCGCATTGCTGTGGCAATCCTCATTCTTAAAATAGCTTACATTTATTTTGCAGATACATCTCATCAACCAGTTCATTCTCAAAAATCATGTTTGGCAGATTTTGTGCATAAAAACATGTTATGGGGCCTGAACAAACAATTTATGATTTTTTTTTAATGGGATTACAATTAAATACTAATGAGTACACGGAGAAAGTAAGTTTTTGCCTATTCACAAAATATTGAAAATGCTCGCCACATTGCATTTATCCTATTTCAAACTCTGCATGATATGGCGGAGAACATCCCAGACAAATGTCAGGGCAGTTGGACATTATTTGTTTTGTCTGTCACGTGCATGGCAGCGCATTTAAGGTGCATAACCTTTAAGTTATCATACACGTATTCGTCAAGTAGAAGATAGAGAAAGATGGCGGGTTTTATGTGCTAGTGCTTCCACCAATACACCTCTACAATCCTAATCAGTCAAGGGTTAAGTTTTGTATGCGTACAATAAAGTCGGGTATGATATTTGGATTTCTGCACTCATGGAAAAGAGGGTTTGTCTCTGGCTTGTGAACTGGATAGAAGCTATCTTGCATTCACGTATGTTTTCCCTTCGCCTGGAAACACTGACCTCAGAACCACGTAATGTCGTCCTGGGACTACCCCAGTGTTCTGCAATTTTACCAGTGCTCTTCAATGTGTAAACAAGCAATTATTGCAGAAATTGAAGCACTATGTGTTGGAGGGAAATTGACATTTTTCGATGATATTCTTGCATACAGACAGGAGAGTGATAAGCAACGGATAGCCCAAGAGCTACAGGCAACTGTAGTTGACTGACTGGTGTGAAGAAATGTGTGTTGTTATCAACTCAGAAAAGGCGGTTGTTTTGTGGTGCTCTCTGGACAATAGAATTGTAAGAGCTATTGTTCCATACCTCAGAGTTATTAATAATAACATAGAAAGAGAAAGCAAACTGGAGTAGCTATGTATCATTGTTGATAGAATCCTGTCCTTTAGGGATTATGTAGAGGTAGTTGCAGTAAAATGTCAAAAACGACTCCGTGCTCTCAATATAATGGCAGTAATGAGCATGAAAAAAAAGAATGTTGTTTACAGTTTTGCAGCACGTGATCCTCTCGGTGATAAAAAAAATAATAATGCAGGACTCAGTATGGAGAAAGAGGAGAAGAGGCAGACCAAAAAAAAGACCTGGTTATAAAGCCTGACTGACTAGAAAGGCCTCAGGCGTGCAGAAGTCCATCGCAACTGACCGCCAGAAGTGGAGAGAGCTGATCAGATAATCTACAGAAACTCGTGACCCAACAACACGCAGTGTTACGGAATGATGATGGTTGTCGTGTTGGGAATTGAGCAGGTAGATAAACTGGCCAGTTCTGCGCCGCTTAGTGGTGAACTGATGTATGACAAGCTGGATGTTATGATGATCCTTTGGGAATGAGTAAACAGTGCGGAGGCGCAGACAGATCACAACGGTCTAAGGAGAATGCGCTGCGAGACATTACAAGGGCATCTAGCCAATGCTCAACACTGAGGGGAATTGCGAGACGGATATACAATCAAACAGTTACTGGTTCCACCGACATTTGAACTCTTCGCTTGCTGCTGAAGATGGGGACGGAGAGCTTATGGAAGTGTAGCCAGTGCTATGATGTCGATTCATAATTCAATATACAACATTCAACATCAAACCAGAAAAGGTGGCGTTTTATATTTCTTTCTAGACAAACGAATTAAAAGAGCTAATGTTCCAAATCTTGCACTGAATGTCAGAAACATTAAAATAGATAGCCAACTGAAGTACCTTAGTAACACATTTGATATAAGTTAGTTCTTCCGGGATCATGTCGCTCTTAATCGCAACGTGCACAGTGCACTTAACGTTATGACAGCTATTGGAAGGGAACAAAGAATTATGTTCACAATGTTCCAACATCCGATCCTCTCCGTTTGTAGATTATGAAACAGAGAATAAAGTCATGAGAGTAATTTGTGGATGTACAAGAGATACCCAGGTAGTATATATGCGATAAATATTTGCGTTGCCCACCATTACAGATATAATGAAAGTACTGCACGCTAATTCATATCGCAGAGTAGCCGCAGCCAAGAAACGCTCCCTGCATTAGCCCTAGACAGAGCTAAGAGTCAAATACTGAAAAAAGGAAGGTCTTGGATAGAGCAAGCTTAAGACGCAATAAGACATGTGTGCAGACTAGCAAGCAGATGAGTAGTTTAGAGTGTCTCATGAAATGTCAATCTTTGAAAGTATTCTGACCACACTGCGCTGTGAGTGCAGGGTCTGTCCAGAGGTCAATGCTGAATCAGAAGTTCAACAAATGATTAATGATAATTTTGCTCTAGGTGATGTGATTATCTATACAGATGGCTCTATGTTAGAAGACAGCCTTCCCTTCCCATGAGAATTAGCTGTACACACTGACTTACACAGTATATTGAAAAGGGTGGAGACGGGAATGCCTTGTCAATATAATCAGACAATGCTTCAGAGTTCAAATGTAGTTATCGTCTTTTGGATATTGTATCTAGGTCAAGCCGGTGCATTGGGAAAATGCATAGGCAAAAAGACTGGCTGGCTCTGCACAACACGTTGGTAAAATGATGCATAAATTGCTAGATATTGTTAAGGTGCTTTGAGGGCGAGTGAACAGGGTTGAGGCGCACATGGATCATCTTAAAATTTGGTGCTGCGAGGAGTGAGCAGGCAATCTGGCCGACGATCATCACTGAGGAGAACGGTGAGACGGGTATACAATCAGATTGTTACTGATACTATCAGAATTGTCACTCTGCCTTTGCTGCTGAAGATGGGAACAGCTCGCCTACGGGAATGTCATAAGTGATGTGATATCGATTCTTAATTAAACAATAAACAGTGGCAATTCTCTATGCATTTTAATTTGAGTGTCTTCAGTCTCAACAGTCACACTGCATGCTTCTGCTGATAGACTTGATAGTTCCCCTAATCCTGCTTGTCATCAGCGTAGTTACAATCTGAAGATGTTGCTACAGTTTGAAGATTTTTTTTTAAATATTTATCGTTTATTTAACTCCCCCTGTCCCTCTCTGTATCTGCTTGTTGACTAGTCACTGCATTGCATGCTATGTTTTAACTCTGCTATGTTTGCAATATATTTTCCAAGACATCTTTAACATTTTAACAGTTTTTTAGGGTAAAGTCGACACACTTTCTTATGCCTATGCAAAATGAGAACTTTCCTGAGAAGGTCCTGATGATTGTTTCCCGTAAAACTGAACATTCTTGACCTTAAACTATAGATTAGCGAGATTAAAAATAAACTTACTTTGATACCTTTTCTCAATAGCAGTAATTCATTCATTCATTCAGTAGCATGTCCTTCGCGGAACCTCGCTGCCATAACAACCCTCCGGAAAACCTTCCTATCATGAGCAAGATGTCCTGCGTCTGATACACCCATCTGGAGATCATCTGCCACATCCTGCACCCATCTTCTCCTTGGCCTTCCTCTTCCTCTCTTCCCAGGCATATACCCCTCCATTATTGTTCTCTCTAGACTTCCATGACGTTTCAAGTGACCAAAATATTTCAATTTTCTTTGTTTTATTGTCTTTACTAGCCAACCCTCTTCAATATTCAGCTCTTGAAGTATGGATGCATTTGTTCTTTTCTTTACCCAAGATATTCTTAGAACCTGTCTGTAACATTTATATTCAATTTATATTCAAGAGCAGTAATAGTCTGGTTAAATCGTTCAACATATTTACCACTGACAGCTCCACAGTTTGACGTAAAGAAATCCAGAAAATGAATATTCAAAGACATATTTCAGCCAAGACTCTTATATTTCAGATGTTGATTTTCGTCTCTGTCATAATTATCAGATCTGCTATTTCCAATAATAGTGTCCACCGCTTACTTAAATGTGCAGTGATACAATCCATTTTGTTGGTGCCGACAAGTGCTGGTTTATCAATGTTCTTACTGCCAGGCTGCAATGCCAGACTTTTTGGCCAGCGTCTTCTGATGTAATGGTCACTTCATGCACGGCTATCATACTCACAGAGAAAGCAAAAGTGGTTTTGTATCCTCTATTTAGTACTAGCAACAACACACACAAAACTACCACTTTGTAAGTCATCGCAAAGTGAAAAATTTTAATGAAGGTCGTAGTTTATACACTTCAAAAGCGATTTAATATTTTAGCTATCTTCTTTATTACTACATTATTATAACATTACACATTTTTTAAGAAGACAGCTTTAGGGCCCGACTTAGATAAATTAAAAAAAGGTCCACTCTTCCGGTTTGTAATTGATTTTCAGGGCTGTTTAAAATTGTTCTTCCTTAAATTCAGATCTAGTAGGAGATCCTTCGGCTCACAACTGATTTTTAATTTTGGTTTTAATTAAAGTTTCCTCTTCCACGTCTTCAGGCGTACTGGGATATAGGCTAGACGTATATTTGTAAAGACTTATCGGCACTGAATTAGTGATGAGGTCAGCATCACGCCGGCCGCATTTACATTCCAGGACTGCACCTGGTACCCACCTAAGGCTGGGTCGAATAGGGCGTCAAGGTCATTTTTGAAAACCTTCCGATCCTCAGGAGGGTGTCTAGCCGCCAACGCCATGGAGACACCCTTTTATGGATGTAGACTGCTCAAAATCTGAGTCGCATCAGGTTGAGGATGTTGACCATCAATGCCCTCTTCTTCGTCAGTGGAAGCAGCTGCAAATGATTTGTTCCCTTTAGGAACAGGTAGGTAAAAAACATATATTACCGGGATTATTGAAGAGGTAATTTGTGCTGGATGGCTAAAGGCCAAAACCAGGATACGAAAGATACTTTTCAGAGAGCTGCTGTTTACAAATGATGCCGCAATAACCACCAACTCAGAGGAGGAGCTGTAAAGTTTACTTTCTGCCTTTGCTGATACATGCTGTGAATTTAGACTAGCAGCCAGCAAAAAGAAAGACAAAGGTTTAGGTGCAGGGTGGTAATGTTAGACCTACAGTCTACATTGACGGTGAATTGCTGGAGACAGTAGACCACTTTACCTATATGGGTTTAACTGTGAATAACAAACTATCCCTCGACAAAGAAATTAACATCAGAATACGTAAAGCAGCAACAACAATGAGCAGACTGAAAAAAGAGTTTGGGAGAACAGAAAGCTCACAATTAAAACAAAAACTCCAGTCTATCAGGCTTGTGTTCTCAGCACTCTGCTTTATGGCAGTGAAACTAGGTCAACATTTTAATACCAGGAGAGACGTCTTAATAACTTTGACAAGCGATGCCTCAGAAGAATATTTGGCATTAAGTGGCAGGAGAAGATCACAAACACTGAGGTACTGGAAAGAGCAGGTACTACAATAGTCTTC
>CAJHNH020005528.1:17500-20380 GCA_905116865.2 Candidula unifasciata
ACAGAACAGAACCTATGTTTGCTCAGGTTTTATGGCAGGCATTAGAAGTAGAACTGGCATAGCTATCAAAATGAGTAGTAAAACAAATTACAGACACTGCCGACATTACTCTAAAGATGGCTAACGAAACGGTAGTGATAGACATACAGGTAGACAGACAGACACACACACACACACACACACACACGTAGGTAGGTAGGCATATACAACTCATAAGGGGAAAGCCAATCTGTTATACTGAATAATATGTTCAGCCATAGCCATCTCTCCAGAGTGAGAGCATTGAAGTAACCACGTCTATGATACCGCAGAAAGAGTGCTCACCTCCTATGTACAGAAAAAGCTGTTTCCAGCGACTTAAGTTGCTATTGATTTAAGGCGGAGCATCGCAAAATGTTGATCAATATTCGGTTTGAGCATCACACTGACATTACCATACATGGATTTACGAGAGTCTTATCTTTCGTCACAAACCACGACTCCCTGTTGGCCGGCTGTAAACAGTAGTGCAAAGTCCAGGTTGTTCGCCTAACTTCTGGAAGTTGGTCCTGTGCAAGAACTTGCGTGTTCTTTTACATCTATTTTAAAAATCTAGCATACTGGGATGCAGACTGTCGGTTCCTTGTCTCTTGAGCAGGCGTACTGAGGCTTCGCAAGAAACTTCGATCCTATCTACGTTGACCAGACTCATTGTTAGAAACCTGCTTAAAGCATAAACGAAGGGAGGAAAAATATACCTATATGCATGGTTTCTTCATTCCTTCGTATAATCAGCAACCGATATAACTTCTACAACAATGGAGGAGAATGCGTACCATCATCAAGAGAAGGCGAGAAGCATAACCCCAGGAAAAACAAATAATGAAAGCTAATATGTGCAGCAGTTAGCCTCGAGTGCTGATTTTAATAACAAAGAAGAACAACGAATGGAGAAAAAGGAAGACAAAACTGAAGACAAGACACACAAAAAGTGGAGGATATAAAAAAGATACAGTAGTCAGGAGGCAAAATCCAACAGAGAAGACAAAAGAAGCAAAATGGAAAAAGGAAGAAGGCGATACAGAAAAAAGGAGGAGGAGAAGAAGAAGAAGAAGAAGAAGAAGAAGAAGAAGAAGAAGAAGAAGAAGAAGAAGAAGAAGAAGAAGAAGAAGAAGAAGAAGAAGAAGAAGAAGAAGAAGAAGAAGAAGAAGAAGAAGAAGAAGAAGAAGAAGACGAAGAAGAAGAAGAAGAAGAAGAAGAAGAAGAAGAAGAAGAAGAAGAAGAAGAAGAAGAAGAAGAAGAAGAAGAAGAAGAAGAAGAAAAAGAAAAAGAAGAATAAGAAGAAGATTGTGATGATGATGACGAAGATGAAGAGGAGGAGGAAGAAGAAGAGGAGAGAGAGGGAGAGGAAGAGGAACATGAAAGAAGAAGAGGAGGAGGAAAAGAAAAAGAAGATGAGCTAGAGGAAAATGAAGAAGAAGTAAAAGATGAAGAGGAAGAAAGAGAAAATGAAGCATAAAATGAAGATGAAGAGGAAGAGGAGAAGAAAGATAAATAGAAAGAATAGGAGTAATAGAAAGAAGATGAAGAAGATGAACTCTGCGGTGACTGCTGAAAATGCGAACATGCTGCTCAATAAACCACAACTAAAAAATAACGAGAACGAAGAAGCAAAAAAGACGACGAAACTCAAGGAAATAGATAAGTGAAAGCCATACGTTACAAGGCATTTACAAAAAAAAAAAAAAAAATTGCACACATGTAGTCTCTGTGGCAAGGAAGTTAGTGAAATAGCTTCATTCTCGTTCTCGTTGTTGTCAGTGGTAGTGGTACGAGAGTCCCCCTGTGGAGGTGACTGGTGCCTTGTATTTCCCATAAACACCAATAAATACATTGCAGCTAACTTACGTTGTCGTGAATACGGCACAGTAGTTTTTAATTACCGGTGGGAAAAAATATCCAGTTATCATTATGTACCGATGGTGAAGACTTTCAATTCATAATCACATAGGAATCACGTTACAAATCAATGTCCCTGTGTCGTTCCGTCTAGAAAGCTAAACATACGCATTTATCTCTTTGCCATCCAGAATATATCTCATTTACTACTGCATGACGCTCTCCAATACTGTGACAACCAGCCACTCGTCATTTGACCAATATGCAGTTTGCATCACACATCTCTAGAATCACAGACCATACTTATTCTCCACGAAATTCACTGATCGCAGTGTTGCCCCATGCTCTGAACTCAATGGTCAGCCGATGAAGTTGGATTTCCAATTTACATCGTTCAATGTGAACCCATTCTCTCTCACCCCTTCCTCTTTCCCGTTTCCCTAGGGGTTGGAAACTCCACCTTTCACTTCACTACTGGGAAAAAAGGGGAAGAGTCAAAAAGGGTCCGCAACGGAAATATCACTTAAAACGCCACCCTCCCAACATACATATTTGTTTATTCTTTGTATTTTAAATATATAATTTTGAGCTCTTGGTAATGATGTGCTTGGATTAACTCTTTGAGTCCCAAGGGGTTTAGCATCACAGGCCCAGGGGGTAGTGAAAAAAGTAATAAAATCGGCGCATCATGTGTTCATTGGTCTTCTAGGTAGGAACCTATGAACGTATGATGCGTTCCTTAGGACTCAAAGAGTTAAAGTCAAACTTGTCATACCATTGTCAGGCCATTAGGAACTAAGCCACTACCCTAGCATAATTTGCCCTTGTAATCAAACACAATGGCTTTTGGCGTAGCTCTTAGCCTTCAAGAATCCAGGATAACAAAACCATTGTAAATGTTGTAGCATCAATTATTAACGGGACTAGTTAGTAAGTTAGTTAGTTAGTTGAGTCAAGAATTGACATCACAGCAATCGGGGCATTCTCGTGCGTGCTCCGTCC
>CAJHNH020005529.1:0-20368 GCA_905116865.2 Candidula unifasciata
TTGACGAGATACTCTAGTGATAAATTGGGACACTTTGGATTTTGGTACAATCTGGGGGCAACAAGTGAGATAACATAAAAATGACCACAAGTGACAATTTTGCAGAATTTATGCCTTACGCGTTTGGCCAAAATCATATTTTCAAAAAGTTGCCAATTTAGTCTCAGTCTATCATTTCACACTTGACGAGATACTCTAGATGAGAAATTGGACACTTTGGAGCTCATAGGTGACAGAAAAATAGATAAGATAAAAGTGAAAAACAAATTTTACGAAGAAATGTTCCTAACAACTTGTTTGTGTCCTACCACTAAACAGTGAGTCCCAGACAATTATTTTACACATGAATAGACACGCTAGATGCAGAGTAGTTAAACTGGATGTCTGATTTGGCATTTTGGTACAATCTGGGGGCAACAATTGAGATAACATAAAAATGACCACAAGTGACAATTTTTCCAGAATTTATGCCTTTCGCGTTTGGCCAAAATCATATTTTCCAAAAAGTTGCCAATTTAGTCTCAGTCTATCATTTCACACTTGACGAGATACTCTAGATGAGAAATTTGGGACACTTTGGAGCTCATAGGTGACAGAAAAAAATAGATAAGATAAAAGTGAAAAACAAATTTTACGAAGAATTGTTCCTAACAACTTGTTTGTGTCCTACCACTAAACTTTGAGTCCCAGACAATTATTTTACACATGAATAGACACGCTAGATGCAGAGTAGGTAAACTGAATGTCTGATTTATCATTTTAGTACAATCTGGGGGGCAACAATTGAGATTACATAAAAAATGACCACAAGTGACATTTTTCCAGAATTTATGCCTTTCGCGTTCGGCCAAAATCATATTTTCCAAAAAGTTGCCAATTTAGTCTCAGTCTATCATTTCACACTTGACGAGATACTCTAGATGAGAAATTGGACACTTTGGAGCTCATAGGTGACAGAAAAATAGATAAGATAAAAGTGAAAAAACAAATTTTACGAAGAAATGTTCCTAACAACTTGTTTGTGTCCTACCACTAAACAGTGAGTCCCAGACAATTATTTTACACATGAATAGACACGCTAGATGCAGAGTAGTTAAACTGGATGTCTGATTTGGCATTTTGGTACAATCTGGGGGCAACAATTGAGATAACATAAAAATGACCACAAGTGACAATTTTTCCAGAATTTATGCCTTTCGCGTTTGGCCAAAATCATATTTTCCAAAAAGTTGCCAATTTAGTCTCAGTCTATCATTTCACACTTGACGAGATACTCTAGATGAGAAAATTGGACACTTTGGAGCTCATAGGTGACAGAAAAATAGATAAGATAAAAGTGAAAAAAAACAAATTTTACGAAGAATTGTTCCTAACAACTTGTTTGTGTCCTACCACTAAACAGTGAGTCCCAGACAATTATTTTACACATGAATAGACACGCTAGATGCAGAGTAGGTAAACTGAATGTCTGATTTGGCATTTTTGTACAATCTGGGGGCAACAATTGAGATAACATAAAAATGACCACAAGTGACATTTTTCCAGAATTTATGCCTTTACGCGTTTGGCCAAAATAATATTTTCCAAAAAGTTGCCAATTTAGTCTCAGTCTATCATTTCACACTTGACGAGATACTCTAGATGATAAAATTGGACACTTTGGAGCTCATAGGTGACAGAAAAATAGATAAGATAAAAGTGAAAAAACAAATTTTACGAAGAATTGTTCCTAACAACTTGTTTGTGTCCTACCACTAAACATTGAGTCCCAGACAATTATTTACACATGAATAGACACGCTAGATGCAGAGTAGGTAAACTGAATGTCTGATTTGGCATTTTTGGTACAATCTGGGGGCAACAATTGAGATAACATAAAAATGACCACAAGTGACATTTTTGCAGAATTTATGCCTTTCGCGTTTGGCCAAAATCATATTTTCAAAAAAAGTTGCCAATTTAGTCTCAGTCTATCATTTCACACTTGACGAGATACTCTAGATGATAAATTGGACACTTTGGAGCTCGTTGGTGACAGAAAAATAGATAAGATAAAAGTGAAAAACAAATTTTACGAAGAATTGTTCCTAACAACTTGTTTGTGTCCTACCACTAAACAGTGAGTCCCAGACAATTATTTTACACATGAATAGACACGCTAGATGCAGAGTAGTTAAACTGGATGTCTGATTTGGCATTTTGGTACAATCTGGGGGCAACAATTGAGATAACATAAAAATGACCACAAGTGACAATTTTGCAGAAATTTATGCCTTTCGCGTTTGGCCAAAATCATATTTTGCAAAAAAGTTGCCAATTTAGTCTCAGTCTATCATTTCACACTTGACGAGATACTCTAGATGAGAAATTGGACACTTTGGAGCTCGTTGGTGACAGAAAAATAGATAAGATAAAAGTGAAAAAAAACAAATTTTACGAAGAATGTTCCTAACAACTTGTTTGTGTCCTACCACTAAACATTGAGTCCCAGACAATTATTTTACACATGAATAGACACGCTAGATGCAGAGTAGGTAAACTGAATGTCTGATTTGGCATTTTGGTACAATCTGGGGGCAACAATTGAGATAAACATAAAAATGACCACAAGTGACATTTTTCCAGAATTTATGCCTTCGCGTTTGGCCAAAATCATATTTTCCAAAAAGTTGCCAATTTAGTCTCAGTCTATCATTTCACACTTGACGAGATACTCTAGATGATAAATTGGACACTTTGGAGCTCATAGGTGACAGAAAAATAGATAAGATAAAAGTGAAAAACAAATTTTACGAAGAAATGTTCCTAACAACTTGTTTGTGTCCTACCACTAAACAGTGAGTCCCAGACAATTATTTTACACATGAATAGACACGCTAGATGCAGAGTAGTTAAACTGGATGTCTGATTTGGCATTTTTGGTACAATCTGGGGGCAACAATTGAGATAACATAAAAATGACCACAAGTGACAATTTTGCAGAATTTATGCCTTACGCGTTTGGCCAAAATCATATTTGCAAAAAAGTTGCCAATTTAGTCTCAGTCTATCATTTCACACTTGACGAGATACTCTAGATGATAAATTGGACACTTTGGAGCTCGTTGGTGACAGAAAAAATAGATAAGATAAAAGGGAAAAACAAATTTTACGAAGAAATGTTCCTAACAACTTGTTTGTGTCCTACCACTAAACATTGAGTCCCAGACAATTATTTTACACATGAATAGACACGCTAGATGCAGAGTAGGTAAACTGAATGTCTGATTTGGCATTTTTGTACAATCTGGGCGCAACAATTGAGATAACATAAAAATGACCACAAGTGACAATTTTTCGCAGAATTTATGCCTTTCGCGTTTGGCCAAAATCATATTTTGCAAAAAGTTGCCAATTTAGTCTCAGTCTATCATTTCACACTTGACGAGATACTCTAGATGAGAAATTGGACACTTTGGAGCTCATAGGTGACAGAAAAATAGATAAGATAAAAGTGAAAAAACAAATTTTACGAAGAATTGTTCCTAACAAACTTGTTTGTGTCCTACCACTAAACAGTGAGTCCCAGACAATTATTTTACACATGAATAGACACGCTAGATGCAGAGTAGGTAAACTGAATGTCTGATTTTGGCATTTTGGTACAATCTGGGGGCAACAATTGAGATAAACATAAAAATGACCACAAGTGACATTTTTCCAGAATTTATGCCTTTCGCGTTTGGCCAAAATCATATTTTCAAAAAAGTTGCCAATTTAGTCTCAGTCTATCATTTCACACTTGACGAGATACTCTAGATGAGAAATTGGACACTTTGGAGCTCGTTGGTGACAGAAAAATAGATAAGATAAAAGTGAAAAACAAATTTTACGAAGAATTGTTCCTAACAACTTGTTTGTGTCCTACCACTAAACATTGAGTCCCAGACAATTATTTTACACATGAATAGACACGCTAGATGCAGAGTAGGTAAACTGGATGTCTGATTTGGCATTTTGGTACAATCTGGGGGCAACAATTGAGATAACATAAAAATGACCACAAGTGACATTTTTCCAGAATTTATGCCTTTCGCGTTTGGCCAAAATCATATTTTCCCAAAAAGTTGCCAATTTAGTCTCAGTCTATCATTTCACACTTGACGAGATACTCTAGATGAGAAATTGGACACTTTGGAGCTCATAGGTGACAGAAAAATAGATAAGATAAAAGTGAAAAACAAATTTTACGAAGAAATGTTCCTAACAACTTGTTTGTGTCCTACCACTAAACATTAGGTCCCAGACAATTATTTTACACATGAATAGACACGCTAGATGCAGAGTAGGTAAACTGAATGTCTGATTTGGCATTTTGGTACAATCTGGGGGCAACAATTGAGATAACATAAAAATGACCACAAGTGACAATTTTGCAGAATTTATGCCTTTCGCGTTTGGCCAAAATAATATTTTCCAAAAAGTTGCCAATTTAGTCTCAGTCTATCATTTCACACTTGACGAGATACTCTAGATGAGAAATTGGACACTTTGGAGCTCGTTGGTGACAGAAAAATAGATAAGATAAAAGTGAAAAACAAATTTTACGAAGAATTGTTCCTAACAACTTGTTTGTGTCCTACCACTAAACAGTGAGTCCCAGACAATTATTTTACACATGAATAGACACGCTAGATGCAGAGTAGGTAAACTGAATGTCTGATTTGGCATTTTGGTACAATCTGGGGGCAACAATTGAGATAACATAAAAAATGACCACAAGTGACATTTTTCCAGAATTTATGCCTTTCGCGTTTGGCCAAAATCATTTTTTCCAAAAAGTTGCCAATTTAGTCTCAGTCTATCATTTCACACTTGACGAGATACTCTAGATGAGAAATTGGACACTTTGGAGCTCATAGGTGACAGAAAAATAGATAAGATAAAAGTGAAAAAACAAATTTTACGAAGAAATGTTCCTAACAACTTGTTTGTGTCCTACCACTAAACAGTGAGTCCCAGACAATTATTTTACACATGAATAGACACGCTAGATGCAGAGTAGTTAAACTGGATGTCTGATTTGGCATTTTTGTACAATCTGGGGGCAACAATTGAGATAACATAAAAATGACCACAAGTGACAATTTTGCAGAATTTATGCCTTACGCGTTTGGCCAAAATCATATTTTCCAAAAAGTTGCCAATTTAGTCTCAGTCTATCATTTCACACTTGACGAGATACTCTAGATGATAAATTGGACACTTTGGAGCTCGTTGGTGACAGAAAAATAGATAAGATAAAAGTGAAAAACAAATTTTACGAAGAATTGTTCCTAACAACTTGTTTGTGTCCTACCACTAAACATTGAGTCCCAGACAATTATTTTACACATGAATAGACACGCTAGATGCAGAGTAGGTAAACTGAATGTCTGATTTGGCATTTTGGTACAATCTGGGGGCAACAATTGAGATAACATAAAAATGACCACAAGTGACATTTTTCCAGAATTTATGCCTTTCGCGTTTGGCCAAAATCATATTTTCCAAAAAAGTTGCCAATTTAGTCTCAGTCTATCATTTCACACTTGACGAGATACTCTAGATGAGAAATTGGACACTTTGGAGCTCATAGGTGACAGAAAAATAGATAAGATAAAAGTGAAAAACAAATTTTACGAAGAAATGTTCCTAACAACTTGTTTGTGTCCTACCACTAAACAGTGAGTCCCAGACAATTATTTTACACATGAATAGACACGCTAGATGCAGAGTAGGTAAACTGAATGTCTGATTTGGCATTTTTGTACAATCTGGGGGCAACAATTGAGATAACATAAAAATGACCACAAGTGACAATTTTGCAGAATTTATGCCTTACGCGTTTGGCCAAAATCATATTTTCCAAAAAGTTGCCAATTTAGTCTCAGTCTATCATTTCACACTTGACGAGATACTCTAGATGAGAAATTGGACACTTTGGAGCTCATAGGTGACAGAAAAATAGATAAGATAAAAGTGAAAAACAAATTTTACGAAGAATTGTTCCTAACAACTTGTTTGTGTCCTACCACTAAACATTGGGTCCCAGACAATTATTTTACACATGAATAGACACGCTAGATGCAGATCAGGTAAACTGAATGTCTGATTTTGCATTTTGGTACAATCTGGCTGCAACAAATAGAGATAACATAAAAATGACCACAAGTGACATTTTTTCCAGAATTTATGCTTTTCGCGTTTGGCCAAAATCATATTTTCCAAAAAGTTGCCAATTTAGTCTCAGTCTATCATTTCACACTTGACGAGATACTCTAGATGAGAAATTGGACACTTTGGAGCTCGTTGGTGACAGAAAAATAGATAAGATAAAAGTGAAAAACAAATTTTTACGAAGAATTGTTCCTAACAACTTGTTTGTGTCCTACCACTAAACATTGAGTCCCAGACAATTATTTTACACATGAATAGACACGCTAGATGCAGAGTAGTTAAACTGAATGTCTGATTTGGCATTTTGGTACAATCTGGGGGCAACAATTGAGATAACATAAAAATGACCACAAGTGACATTTTTCCAGAATTTATGCCTTTCGCGTTTGGCCAAAATCATATTTTCCAAAAAGTTGCCAATTTAGTCTCAGTCTATCATTTCACACTTGACGAGATACTCTAGATGAGAAATTGGACACTTTTGAGCTCATTGGTGACAGAAAAATAGATAAGATAAAAGTGAAAAACAAATTTTACGAAGAATTGTTCCTAACAACTTGTTTGTGTCCTACCACTAAACATTGAGTCCCAGACAATTATTTTACACATGAATAGACACGCTAGATGCAGAGTAGGTAAACTGAATGTCTGATTTTGGCATTTTGGTACAATCTGGGGGCAACAATTGAGATAACATAAAAATGACCACAAGTGACATTTTTCCAGAATTTATGCCTTTCGCGTTTGGCCAAAATCATATTTTCAAAAAAGTTGCCAATTTAGTCTCAGTCTATCATTTCACACTTGACGAGATACTCTAGATGAGAAATTGGACACTTTGGAGCTCGTTGGTGACAGAAAAATAGATAAGATAAAAGTGAAAAACAAATTTTACGAAGAATTGTTCCTAACAACTTGTTTGTGTCCTACCACTAAACATTGAGTCCCAGACAATTATTTTACACATGAATAGACACGCTAGATGCAGAGTAGGTAAACTGAATGTCTGATTTGGCATTTTGGTACAATCTGGGGGCAACAATTGAGATAACATAAAAATGACCACAAGTGACATTTTTCCAGAATTTATGCCTTTCGCGTTTGGCCCAAATCATATTTTCCAAAAAGTTGCCAATTTAGTCTCAGTCTATCATTTCACACTTGACGAGATACTCTAGATGAGAAATTGGACACTTTGGAGCTCATAGGTGACAGAAAAATAGATAAGATAAAAGTGAAAAACAAATTTTACGAAGAATTGTTCCTAACAACTTGTTTGTGTCCTACCACTAAACATTGGGTCCCAGACAATTATTTTACACATGAATAGACACGCTAGATGCAGAGTAGGTAAACTGAATGTCTGATTTGGCATTTTTGTACAATCTGGGGGCAACAATTGAGATAACATAAAAATGACCACAAGTGACATTTTTCCAGAATTTATGCCTTTCGCGTTTGGCCAAAATCATATTTTCCAAAAAGTTGCCAATTTAGTCTCAGTCTATCATTTCACACTTGACGAGATACTCTAGATGAGAAATTGGACACTTTGGAGCTCGTTGGTGACAGAAAAATAGATAAGATAAAAGTTAAAAAAAACAAATTTTACGAAGAATTGTTCCTAACAACTTGTTTGTGTCCTACCACTAAACATTGAGTCCCAGACAATTATTTTACACATGAATAGACACGCTAGATGCAGAGTAGGTAAACTGAATGTCTGATTTGGCATTTTGGTACAATCTGGGGGCAACAATTGAGATAACATAAAAATGACCACAAGTGACATTTTTCCAGAATTTATGCTTTTCGCGTTTGGCCAAAATCATATTTTCCAAAAAGTTGCCAATTTAGTCTCAGTCTATCATTTCACACTTGACGAGATACTCTAGATGATAAATTGGACACTTTGGAGCTCATTGGTGACAGAAAAATAGATAAGATAAAAGTGAAAAACAAATTTTACGAAGAATTGTTCCTAACAACTTGTTTGTGTCCTACCACTAAACATTGAGTCCCAGACAATTATTTTACACATGAATAGACACGCTAGATGCAGAGTAGGTAAACTGAATGTCTGATTTGGCATTTTGGTACAATCTGGGGGCAACAATTGAGATAACATAAAAATGACCACAAGTGACATTTTTCCAGAATTTATGCCTTTCGCGTTTGGCCAAAATCATATTTTCCAAAAAGTTGCCAATTTAGTCTCAGTCTATCATTTCACACTTGACGAGATACTCTAGATGAGAAATTGGACACTTTGGAGCTCATAGGTGACAGAAAAATAGATAAGATAAAAGTGAAAAACAAATTTTACGAAGAATTGTTCCTAACAACTTGTTTGTGTCCTACCACTAAACATTGAGTCCCAGACAATTATTTTACACATGAATAGACACGCTAGATGCAGAGTAGGTAAACTGAATGTCTGATTTTGCATTTTGGTACAATCTGGGGGCAACAATTGAGATAACATAAAAATGACCACAAGTGACATTTTTCCAGAATTTATGCCTTTCGCGTTTGGCCAAAATCATATTTTCCAAAAAGTTGCCAATTTAGTCTCAGTCTATCATTTCACACTTGACGAGATACTCTAGATGAGAAATTGGACACTTTGGAGCTCGTAGGTGACAGAAAAATAGATAAGATAAAAGTGAAAAACAAATTTTACGAAGAATTGTTCCTAACAACTTGTTTGTGTCCTACCACTAAACATTGAGTCCCAGACAATTATTTTACACATGAATAGACACGCTAGATGCAGAGTAGGTAAACTGAATGTCTGATTTGGCATTTTGGTACAATCTGGGGGCAACAATTGAGATAACATAAAAATGACCACAAGTGACATTTTTCCAGAATTTATGCCTTTCGGGTTTGGCCAAAAATCATATTTTCCAAAAAGTTGCCAATTTAGTCTCAGTCTATCATTTCACACTTGACGAGATACTCTAGATGAGAAATTGGACACTTTGGAGCTCGTTGGTGACAGAAAAATAGATAAGATAAAAGTGAAAAAACAAATTTTACGAAGAATTGTTCCTAACAACTTGTTTGTGTCCTACCACTAAACATTGGGTCCCAGACAATTATTTTACACATGAATAGACACGCTAGATGCAGAGTAGGTAAACTGAATGTCTGATTTGGCATTTTGGTACAATCTGGGGGCAACAATTGAGATAACATAAAAATGACCACAAGTGACATTTTTCCAGAATTTATGCCTTTCGCGTTTGGCCAAAATCATATTTTCCAAAAAGTTGCCAATTTAGTCTCAGTCTATCATTTCACACTTGACGAGATACTCTAGATGAGAAATTGGACACTTTGGAGCTCGTTGGTGACAGAAAAATAGATAAGATAAAAGTGAAAAACAAATTTTACGAAGAATTGTTCCTAACAACTTGTTTGTGTCCTACCACTAAACATTGGGTCCCAGACAATTATTTTACACATGAATAGACACGCTAGATGCAGAGTAGGTAAACTGAATGTCTGATTTTGCATTTTGGTACAATCTGGATGCAACAATTAGAGATAACATAAAAATGACCACAAGTGACATTTTTCCAGAATTTATGCCTTTTCGCGTTTGGCCAAAATCATATTTTCCAAAAAGTTGCCAATTTAGTCTCAGTCTATCATTTCACACTTGACGAGATACTCTAGATGAGAAATTGGACACTTTGGAGCTCATAGGTGACAGAAAAATAGATAAGATAAAAGTGAAAAACAAATTTTACGAAGAATTGTTCCTAACAACTTGTTTGTGTCCTACCACTAAACATTGAGTCCCAGACAATTATTTTACACATGAATAGACACGCTAGATGCAGAGTAGTTAAACTGAATGTCTGATTTGGCATTTTGGTACAATCTGGGGGCAACAATTGAGATAACATAAAAATGACCACAAGTGACATTTTTCCAGAATTTATGCTTTTCGCGTTTGGCCAAAATCATATTTTCCAAAAAGTTGCCAATTTAGTCTCAGTCTATCATTTCACACTTGACGAGATACTCTAGATGAGAAATTGGACACTTTGGAGCTCGTTGGTGACAGAAAAATAGATAAGATAAAAGTGAAAAACAAATTTTACGAAGAATTGTTCCTAACAACTTGTTTGTGTCCTACCACTAAACATTGGGTCCCAGACAATTATTTTACACATGAATAGACACGCTAGATGCAGATCAGGTAAATTGAATGTCTGATTTTGCATTTTGGTACAATCTGGATGCAACAATTAGGATAACATAAAAATGACCACAAGTGACATTTTTCCAGAATTTATGCTTTTCGCGTTTGGCCAAAATCATATTTTCCAAAAAGTTGCCAATTTAGTCTCAGTCTATCATTTCACACTTGACGAGATACTCTAGATGAGAAATTGGACACTTTGGAGCTCGTTGGTGACAGAAAAATAGATAAGATAAAAGTGAAAAACAAATTTTACGAAGAATTGTTCCTAACAACTTGTTTGTGTCCTACCACTAAACATTGGGTCCCAGACAATTATTTTACACATGAATAGACACGCTAGATGCAGAGTAGGTAAACTGAATGTCTGATTTGGCATTTTGGTACAATCTGGGGGCAACAATTGAGATAACATAAAAATGACCACAAGTGACATTTTTGCAGAATTTATGCCTTTCGCGTTTGGCCAAAATCATATTTTCCAAAAAGTTGCCAATTTAGTCTCAGTCTATCATTTCACACTTGACGAGATACTCTAGATGAGAAATTGGACACTTTGGAGCTCGTTGGTGACAGAAAAATAGATAAGATAAAAGTGAAAAACAAATTTTACGAAGAATTGTTCCTAACAACTTGTTTGTGTCCTACCACTAAACATTGGGTCCCAGACAATTATTTTACACATGAATAGACACGCTAGATGCAGAGTAGGTAAACTGAATGTCTGATTTGGCATTTTGGTACAATCTGGGGGCAACAATTGAGATAACATAAAAATGACCACAAGTGACATTTTTCCAGAATTTATGCTTTTCGCGTTTGGCCAAAATCATATTTTCCAAAAAGTTGCCAATTTAGTCTCAGTCTATCATTTCACACTTGACGAGATACTCTAGATGAGAAATTGGACACTTTGGAGCTCGTTGGTGACAGAAAAATAGATAAGATAAAAGTGAAAAACAAATTTTACGAAGAATTGTTCCTAACAACTTGTTTGTGTCCTACCACTAAACATTGGGTCCCAGACAATTATTTTACACATGAATAGACACGCTAGATGCAGAGTAGGTAAACTGAATGTCTGATTTGGCATTTTTGTACAATCTGGGGGGCAACAATTGAGATAACATAAAAATGACCACAAGTGACATTTTTCCAGAATTTATGCTTTTCGCGTTTGGCCAAAATCATATTTTCCAAAAAGTTGCCAATTTAGTCTCAGTCTATCATTTCACACTTGACGAGATACTCTAGATGAGAAATTGGACACTTTGGAGCTCGTTGGTGACAGAAAAATAGATAAGATAAAAGTGAAAAACAAATTTTACGAAGAATTGTTCCTAACAACTTGTTTGTGTCCTACCACTAAACATTGAGTCCCAGACAATTATTTTACACATGAATAGACACGCTAGATGCAGAGTAGGTTAAACTGAATGTCTGATTTGGCATTTTGGTACAATCTGGGGGCAACAATTAGAGATAACATAAAAATGACCACAAGTGACATTTTTGCAGAATTTATGCCTTTCGCGTTTGGCCAAAATCATATTTTCCAAAAAGTTGCCAATTTAGTCTCAGTCTATCATTTCACACTTGACGAGATACTCTAGATGAGAAATTGGACACTTTGGAGCTCGTTGGTGACAGAAAAATAGATAAGATAAAAGTGAAAAACAAATTTTACGAAGAATTGTTCCTAACAACTTGTTTGTGTCCTACCACTAAACATTGAGTCCCAGACAATTATTTTACACATGAATAGACACGCTAGATGCAGAGTAGGTAAACTGAATGTCTGATTTTGGCATTTTGGTACAATCTGGGGGCAACAATTGAGATAACATAAAAATGACCACAAGTGACATTTTTCCAGAATTTATGCTTTTCGCGTTTGGCCAAAATCATATTTTCCAAAAAGTTGCCAATTTAGTCTCAGTCTATCATTTCACACTTGACGAGATACTCTAGATGAGAAATTGGACACTTTGGAGCTCATAGGTGACAGAAAAATAGATAAGATAAAAGTGAAAAACAAATTTTACGAAGAATTGTTCCTAACAACTTGTTTGTGTCCTACCACTAAACAGTGAGTCCCAGACAATTATTTTACACATGAATAGACACGCTAGATGCAGAGTAGGTAAACTGGATGTCTGATTTGGCATTTTGGTACAATCTGGGGGCAACAATTGAGATAACATAAAAATGACCACAAGTGACATTTTTCCAGAATTTATGCCTTTCGCGTTTGGCCAAAATCATATTTTCCAAAAAGTTGCCAATTTAGTCTCAGTCTATCATTTCACACTTGACGAGATACTCTAGATGAGAAATTGGACACTTTGGAGCTCGTTGGTGACAGAAAAATAGATAAGATAAAAGTGAAAAATTTTTTTACGAAGAATTGTTCCTATCAACTTGTTTGTGTCCTACCACTAAACATTGAGAGCCAGACAATTATTTTACACATGAATAGACACGCTAGATGCAGAGTAGGTAAACTGAATGTCTGATTTGGCATTTTGGTACAATCTGGGGGCAACAATTGAGATAACATAAAAATGACCACAAGTGACAATTTTTGCAGAATTTATGCCTTTCGCGTTTGGCCAAAATCATATTTTCCAAAAAGTTGCCAATTTAGTCTCAGTCTATCATTTCACACTTGACGAGATACTCTAGATGAGAAATTGGACACTTTGGAGCTCGTTGGTGACAGAAAAATAGATAAGATAAAAGTGAAAAAACAAATTTTACGAAGAATTGTTCCTAACAACTTGTTTGTGTCCTACCACTAAACATTGAGTCCCAGACAATTATTTTACACATGAATAGACACGCTAGATGCAGAGTAGGTAAACTGAATGTCTGATTTTGCATTTTGGTACAATCTGGGGGCAACAATTAGAGATAACATAAAAATGACCACAAGTGACATTTTTCCAGAATTTATGCTTTTCGCGTTTGGCCAAAATCATATTTTCCAAAAAGTTGCCAATTTAGTCTCAGTCTATCATTTCACACTTGACGAGATACTCTAGATGAGAAATTGGACACTTTGGAGCTCATAGGTGACAGAAAAATAGATAAGATAAAAGTGAAAAACAAATTTTACGAAGAATTGTTCCTAACAACTTGTTTGTGTCCTACCACTAAACATTGAGTCCCAGACAATTATTTTACACATGAATAGACACGCTAGATGCAGAGTAGGTAAACTGGATGTCTGATTTGGCATTTTGGTACAATCTGGGGGCAACAATTGAGATAACATAAAAATGACCACAAATGACATTTTTGCAGAATTTATGCCTTTCGCGTTTGGCCAAAATAATATTTTCCAAAAAGTTGCCAATTTAGTCTCAGTCTATCATTTCACACTTGACGAGATACTCTAGATGAGAAATTGGACACTTTGGAGCTCGTTGGTGACAGAAAAATAGATAAGATAAAAGTGAAAAACAAATTTTACGAAGAATTGTTCCTAACAACTTGTTTGTGTCCTACCACTAAACATTGGGTCCCAGACAATTATTTTACACATGAATAGACACGCTAGATGCAGATCAGGTAAACTGAATGTCTGATTTTGCATTTTGGTACAATCTGGCTGCAACAATTAGGATAACATAAAAATGACCACAAGTGACATTTTTCCAGAATTTATGCCTTTTCGCGTTTGGCCAAAATCATATTTTCCAAAAAGTTGCCAATTTAGTCTCAGTCTATCATTTCACACTTGACGAGATACTCTAGATGAGAAATTGGACACTTTGGAGCTCATAGGTGACAGAAAAATAGATAAGATAAAAGTGAAAAACAAATTTTACGAAGAAATGTTCCTAACAACTTGTTTGTGTCCTACCACTAAACATTGAGTCCCAGACAATTATTTTACACATGAATAGACACGCTAGATGCAGAGTAGTTAAACTGGATGTCTGATTTGGCATTTTTGTACAATCTGGGGGCAACAATTGAGATAACATAAAAATGACCACAAGTGACAATTTTTGCAGAATTTATGCCTTTCGCGTTTGGCCAAAATCATATTTTCCAAAAAGTTGCCAATTTAGTCTCAGTCTATCATTTCACACTTGACGAGATACTCTAGATGAGAAATTGGACACTTTGGAGCTCGTTGGTGACAGAAAAATAGATAAGATAAAAGTGAAAAACAAATTTTACGAAGAATTGTTCCTAACAACTTGTTTGTGTCCTACCACTAAACATTGGGTCCCAGACAATTATTTTACACATGAATAGACACGCTAGATGCAGATAGGTAAACTGAATGTCTGATTTTGCATTTTGGTACAATCTGGATGCAACAATTGAGATAACATAAAAATGACCACAAGTGACATTTTTCCAGAATTTATGCTTTCGCGTTTGGCCAAAATCATATTTTCCAAAAAGTTGCCAATTTAGTCTCAGTCTATCATTTCACACTTGACGAGATACTCTAGATGATAAATTGGACACTTTGGAGCTCATTGGTGACAGAAAAATAGATAAGATAAAAGTGAAAAACAAATTTTACGAAGAATTGTTCCTAACAACTTGTTTGTGTCCTACCACTAAACATTGAGTCCCAGACAATTATTTTACACATGAATAGACACGCTAGATGCAGAGTAGGTAAACTGAATGTCTGATTTGGCATTTTGGTACAATCTGGGGGCAACAATTGAGATAACATAAAAATGACCACAAGTGACATTTTTCCAGAATTTATGCTTTTCGCGTTTGGCCAAAATCATATTTTCCAAAAAGTTGCCAATTTAGTCTCAGTCTATCATTTCACACTTGACGAGATACTCTAGATGAGAAATTGGACACTTTGGAGCTCGTTGGTGACAGAAAAATAGATAAGATAAAAGTGAAAAACAAATTTTACGAAGAATTGTTCCTAACAACTTGTTTGTGTCCTACCACTAAACATTGGGTCCCAGACAATTATTTTACACATGAATAGACACGCTAGATGCAGAGTAGGTAAACTGAATGTCTGATTTGGCATTTTGGTACAATCTGGGGGCAACAATTGAGATAACATAAAAATGACCACAAGTGACATTTTTCCAGAATTTATGCCTTTCGCGTTTGGCCAAAATCATATTTTCCAAAAAGTTGCCAATTTAGTCTCAGTCTATCATTTCACACTTGACGAGATACTCTAGATGAGAAATTGGACACTTTGGAGCTCGTTGGTGACAGAAAAATAGATAAGATAAAAGTGAAAAACAAATTTTACGAAGAATTGTTCCTAACAACTTGTTTGTGTCCTACCACTAAACATTGGGTCCCAGACAATTATTTTACACATGAATAGACACGCTAGATGCAGAGTAGGTAAACTGAATGTCTGATTTGGCATTTTGGTACAATCTGGGGGCAACAATTGAGATAACATAAAAATGACCACAAGTGACATTTTTCCAGAATTTATGCCTTTCGCGTTTGGCCAAAATCATATTTTCCAAAAAGTTGCCAATTTAGTCTCAGTCTATCATTTCACACTTGACGAGATACTCTAGATGAGAAATTGGACACTTTGGAGCTCATAGTGACAGAAAAATAGATAAGATAAAAGTGAAAAACAAATTTTACGAAGAAATGTTCCTAACAACTTGTTTGTGTCCTACCACTAAACATTGAGTCCCAGACAATTATTTTACACATGAATAGACACGCTAGATGCAGAGTAGTTAAACTGAATGTCTGATTTGGCATTTTGGTACAATCTGGGGGCAACAATTGAGATAACATAAAAATGACCACAAGTGACAATTTTTGCAGAATTTATGCCTTTCGCGTTTGGCCAAAATCATATTTTCCAAAAAGTTGCCAATTTAGTCTCAGTCTATCATTTCACACTTGACGAGATACTCTAGATGAGAAATTGGACACTTTGGAGCTCATTGGTGACAGAAAAATAGATAAGATAAAAGTGAAAAACAAATTTTACGAAGAATTGTTCCTAACAACTTGTTTGTGTCCTACCACTAAACATTGGGTCCCAGACAATTATTTTACACATGAATAGACACGCTAGATGCAGAGTAGTTAAACTGGATGTCTGATTTGGCATTTTGGTACAATCTGGGGGCAACAATTGAGATAACATAAAAATGACCACAAGTGACAATTTTTCCAGAATTTATGCCTTTCGCGTTTGGCCAAAATCATATTTTCCAAAAAGTTGCCAATTTAGTCTCAGTCTATCATTTCACACTTGACGAGATACTCTAGATGAGAAATTGGACACTTTGGAGCTCGTTGGGTGACAGAAAAATAGATAAGATAAAAGTGAAAAACAAATTTTACGAAGAATTGTTCCTAACAACTTGTTTGTGTCCTACCACTAAACATTGGGTCCCAGACAATTATTTTACACATGAATAGACACGCTAGATGCAGAGTAGTAAACTGAATGTCTGATTTGGCATTTTGGTACAATCTGGGGGCAACAATTGAGATAACATAAAAATGACCACAAGTGACATTTTTCCAGAATTTATGCCTTTTCGCGTTTGGCCAAAATCATATTTTCCAAAAAGTTGCCAATTTAGTCTCAGTCTATCATTTCACACTTGACGAGATACTCTAGATGAGAAATTGGACACTTTGGAGCTCGTAGGTGACAGAAAAATAGATAAGATAAAAGTGAAAAACAAATTTTACGAAGAATTGTTCCTAACAACTTGTTTGTGTCCTACCACTAAACATTGGGTCCCAGACAATTATTTTACACATGAATAGACACGCTAGATGCAGAGTAGTTAAACTGGATGTCTGATTTGGCATTTTGGTACAATCTGGGGGCAACAATTGAGATAACATAAAAATGACCACAAGTGACAATTTTTCCAGAATTTATGCTTTTCGCGTTTGGCCAAAATCATATTTTCCAAAAAGTTGCCAATTTAGTCTCAGTCTATCATTTCACACTTGACGAGATACTCTAGATGAGAAATTGGACACTTTGGAGCTCGTTGGTGACAGAAAAATAGATAAGATAAAAGTGAAAAACAAATTTTACGAAGAATTGTTCCTAACAACTTGTTTGTGTCCTACCACTAAACATTGAGTCCCAGACAATTATTTTACACATGAATAGACACGCTAGATGCAGAGTAGGTAAACTGAATGTCTGATTTGGCATTTTGGTACAATCTGGGGGCAACAATTAGGATAACATAAAAATGACCACAAGTGACATTTTTCCAGAATTTATGCCTTTCGCGTTTGGCCAAAATCATATTTTCCAAAAAGTTGCCAATTTAGTCTCAGTCTATCATTTCACACTTGACGAGATACTCTAGATGAGAAATTGGACACTTTGGAGCTCATTGGTGACAGAAAAATAGATAAGATAAAAGTGAAAAACAAATTTTACGAAGAATTGTTCCTAACAACTTGTTTGTGTCCTACCACTAAACATTGAGTCCCAGACAATTATTTTACACATGAATAGACACGCTAGATGCAGAGTAGGTAAACTGAATGTCTGATTTGGCATTTTGGTACAATCTGGGGGCAACAATTGAGATAACATAAAAATGACCACAAGTGACAATTTTCCAGAATTTATGCCTTTCGCGTTTGGCCAAAATCATATTTTCCAAAAAGTTGCCAATTTAGTCTCAGTCTATCATTTCACACTTGACGAGATACTCTAGATGAGAAATTGGACACTTTGGAGCTCGTTGGTGACAGAAAAATAGATAAGATAAAAGTGAAAAACAAATTTTACGAAGAATTGTTCCTAACAACTTGTTTGTGTCCTACCACTAAACATTGGGTCCCAGACAATTATTTTACACATGAATAGACACGCTAGATGCAGAGTAGGTAAACTGAATGTCTGATTTGGCATTTTGGTACAATCTGGGGGCAACAATTAGGAGAACATAAAAATGACCACAAGTGACATTTTTCCAGAATTTATGCTTTTCGCGTTTGGCCAAAATCATATTTTCCAAAAAGTTGCCAATTTAGTCTCAGTCTATCATTTCACACTTGACGAGATACTCTAGATGAGAAATTGGACACTTTGGAGCTCGTTGGTGACAGAAAAATAGATAAGATAAAAGTGAAAAACAAATTTTACGAAGAAATGTTCCTAACAACTTGTTTGTGTCCTACCACTAAACATTGAGTCCCAGACAATTATTTTACACATGAATAGACACGCTAGATGCAGAGTAGGTAAACTGAATGTCTGATTTGGCATTTTGGTACAATCTGGGGGCAACAATTGAGATAACATAAAAATGACCACAAGTGACATTTTTCCAGAATTTATGCTTTTCGCGTTTGGCCAAAATCATATTTTCCAAAAAGTTGCCAATTTAGTCTCAGTCTATCATTTCACACTTGACGAGATACTCTAGATGAGAAATTGGACACTTTGGAGCTCGTTGGTGACAGAAAAATAGATAAGATAAAAGTGAAAAACAAATTTTACGAAGAATTGTTCCTAACAACTTGTTTGTGTCCTACCACTAAACATTGGGTCCCAGACAATTATTTTACACATGAATAGACACGCTAGATGCAGAGTAGTTAAACTGGATGTCTGATTTTGCATTTTGGTACAATCTGGATGCAACAATTAGGATAACATAAAAATGACCACAAGTGACATTTTTCCAGAATTTATGCTTTTCGCGTTTGGCCAAAATCATATTTTCCAAAAAGTTGCCAATTTAGTCTCAGTCTATCATTTCACACTTGACGAGATACTCTAGATGAGAAATTGGACACTTTGGAGCTCGTTGGTGACAGAAAAATAGATAAGATAAAAGTGAAAAACAAATTTTACGAAGAATTGTTCCTAACAACTTGTTTGTGTCCTACCACTAAACATTGGGTCCCAGACAATTATTTTACACATGAATAGACACGCTAGATGCAGAGTAGGTAAACTGAATGTCTGATTTGGCATTTTGGTACAATCTGGGGGCAACAATTGAGATAACATAAAAATGACCACAAGTGACATTTTTCCAGAATTTATGCTTTTCGCGTTTGGCCAAAATCATATTTTCCAAAAAGTTGCCAATTTAGTCTCAGTCTATCATTTCACACTTGACGAGATACTCTAGATGAGAAATTGGACACTTTGGAGCTCATAGGTGACAGAAAAATAGATAAGATAAAAGTGAAAAACAAATTTTACGAAGAAATGTTCCTAACAACTTGTTTGTGTCCTACCACTAAACAGTGAGTCCCAGACAATTATTTTACACATGAATAGACACGCTAGATGCAGAGTAGTTAAACTGGATGTCTGATTTGGCATTTTTGTACAATCTGGGGGCAACAATTGAGATAACATAAAAATGACCACAAGTGACAATTTTGCAGAATTTATGCCTTACGCGTTTGGCCAAAAATCATATTTTCCAAAAAGTTGCCAATTTAGTCTCAGTCTATCATTTCACACTTGACGAGATACTCTAGATGAGAAATTGGACACTTTGGAGCTCGTTGGTGACAGAAAAATAGATAAGATAAAAGTGAAAAACAAATTTTACGAAGAATTGTTCCTAACAACTTGTTTGTGTCCTACCACTAAACATTGGGTCCCAGACAATTATTTTACACATGAATAGACACGCTAGATGCAGATCAGGTAAATTGAATGTCTGATTTTGCATTTTGGTACAATCTGGATGCAACAATTAGGATAACATAAAAATGACCACAAGTTACATTTTTCCAGAATTTATGCTTTTCGCGTTGGGCCAAAATCATATTTTCCAAAAAGTTGCCAATTTAGTCTCAGTCTATCATTTCACACTTGGCGAGATACTCTGATAAGATAAAAGTGAAAAACAAATTTTACGAAGAAATGTTCCTAACAAATTCTTTGTGTCCTACCACTAAACAGTGAGTCCCAGACAATTATTTTACACATGAATAGACACGCTAGATGCAGTG
>CAJHNH020005530.1:0-7500 GCA_905116865.2 Candidula unifasciata
CCACCCTCCATCCATCCCCACCCATCCACCCATCCATCCCCCCCATCCATCCTCCATCCATCCTCCATCCATCCATCCCCTCCTTTTCCACCCTCCATCCCCCCATCCATCCCCATCCTCCTCCACCCATCCTCCAGCCACCCATCCACCTTTCCATCCTCCATCCATCCTCCATCCATCCACCCCCATCCATCCTCCATCCTCCATCCTCTATCTATCTTCCATCCATCCCCCATCCATCCATCCTCCCATCCTCCATCCATCCTCCCCCTCCATCCTCCCCACCATCCACCCCTCCATCCATCATCTATCTATCTATCTATCTTCTATCTATCTATCTATCTATCTATCTATCTATCTTTTACTATCTACTATCTATCTATCTATCCATCTCCATCTATCTATCTGCCGGGCCTGCCTGCCTCCGGCCGGCCCCCGTCGTCGGTCGGTCGGGTCGGTCGATGGGTTTCGGACGCGCCCGGGTCGGTCGGGTCGGTCGTTCCATCCACCATCCAACACATCCATCCATCCATCCATTCCATCCATCATCCATCCAGACAGCAGCCAGCTCAGCAGCAGCCAAGCCAGCAGCCAGCCAGCCAGCCGGCAGCCAGTGGTCGGCCAGCCAGCCAGGCCAGCCGGCCAGCCAGTCGGCCTGCTCGGTCTGGTTCAGCCAGCCAGCCGGCCGGCCGGCCGGTCGGGCCGGACGGGCCGGCGGTTCCCCCCTCCAGGTCGTGTCGGTAGGTCGCGTCGTCGGTCGGGTCGGGTCGTCGGTCGGTCGGTCGGTCGGCGGTCGGGTCTGTCGGTCGGTCGGCGGTCGGTCGGTCGGTCGGTCGGTCGCGTACGGTCGGTCGTTCGGTCGGTCTGTCGGTCGAGTCGGTCGAGTCGGTCGTCCGGTCGGTCGGTCGGTCGGTCGGTCGGTAGGTCGGTCGGTCGGTCGGTCGGCGGTCGGTCGGTCGGTCGAGTCGGTCGGTCGGTCGTGTCGGTCGGGTCTGTCGGTCGGGTCGGTCGGTTCGGTGGTGGGTCGGTCGGTCGGTCGGTCTGTCTTTCTGTCTGTCTGTCTGTCTGTCTGTCTCTTTCTTTCTCTGGCGACTCATAAGCCTTTGAAAATAAAGTTTCGTTTGTTAGTTCTCTCTCTCTCTCTCTCACTCTTCTCTTCTCTCTTCTCTCTCTCTCTCTCCTCTCTCTTTCTCTTTACACACGCCGCTCGCGCGCTTATACATTGTACAGTCAGTAAACAAACAATCTACAAATGACGGCACTCACTTCAGATCCCACTGCGGGAAGTTCTACTGGCACTTCACCTTCAGGATCCCACTGCGGAATGTTCATACCTGGCACTTCACCTTTGGATCCCACTGTGGAATGTTCATACCTGGCACTTTACCTTTAGGATCCCATGCGGAATGTTCATACTGGCACTTCACCCTTTTGGATCCCACTGCGGAAATTTCATACCTGGCACTTCACCTTTAGTCCCACTGGAATTAACTGGCATTCCCTTGATCCCACTGTTCATGTTTATACCTGGCACTTTCACCTTTTGGATCCCACTGCGGAATGTTCTACCTGGCACTTCCCTTTAGGATCCCCCTGTGGGAAAGGGTTTATACCTGGCACTTCACCTTTAGGATCCCACTGTGGAAAGTTCTACCTGGCACTTCACCTTTTGGATCCCACTGTGGATGTTCATACCTGGCACTTCCCCCTTCAGGATCCCACTGTGGATGTTCATAAACCCGCACTTACTTCGGATCCCACTGCGGAATGTTCATACCTGGCACTTCCCCCTTACCGGACCCCAAACAAGCATGTGTGTTGTAAAATGTTAGTGTGTGTTTTTTATGTGTGTGTGTGTGTGTGTGTGTATGTGTGTGTGAGAGTGTCAACGTCGTACACGCGTGGCGAGAAGTGATAATTTTGCCTGTTAAAGCTTTCACATGTAATGACTACATTGGGGAGGGGATCAAGTGATATTTCCCATCTCGTCGCTTCGCTGTTGAGGCGGCGGGGGCAGCTAGCATTTTAGTACTAGTAATTGGTAGCTTTCGCACGTTACAGTTTTCTGCACGAGTGGCGTAAGCATGCAACGAGCGTTTCCCCTCTATATTCGAGACGTATAACCCGAGTGGTGTATTTTAAATAAAAATTAAACAGTAAAAACTGCAAAAACCTCGGGTAGACTTCCCGGCCCGTGGCTCGCTAACGGGGCCCTATGACAAAAAGACTAACACAACACAACTGAACCCAAACGCCACAGAACACACAATTTTTATTGGAAGTACAGGAAAACTAACGTTGATTTCCCCGCCGTGTGGCCCCCCTATTGCCTGGACCCTCTGGCGGAGGGGCTTTACAATCCCCCGTCCCCATCGTCGACGGGCAATACTTGGTGAAACCACAATCCGGCAGGATCGCCTCTTCTATCCCACGCTGACCCAATCAAACTGTCACGTCTTGTCTTAGTGCGGGTCAGAGTGCCCAGGTTAGCCCTTCTCACGCCCCATCCTAATACTCTCACCAGAACTATCCTTCCTACCAAAACTGTACAAAAAACCTACCCACACAAAACAGAAATATATCCTAACTTTAAATTTAAAACATAAATTTCCCATCACAAAACGTCCTCTTTTCCTGATGACGACCCGAAGTCCCTTTTCCCCTTCACCTGTGTTCTTAACCCCGTTCACCGCTCAGCCCCAAAAAGCATCATCGTGTTACTACAAACGTTCGGGCTTTCTTTTTTATCCGGGGGCTTTTTTCCCCGTGCGATCAAGAAGGGATTGCCCATGACGGCCGACCTCTGTTCAACCCTGGCCCACCTTACGGTACACTGACTGTATTAAGGGGGGTTGTAATTCACCTTCCTCTGAACTGATACTTCCGAAAAAGTCAAGTATCACAAAGATGGCCTGCATCACGACAGTCATCTTTTAAAATTTTATCGTCAACTTTTAGTTACAAAAAAAAATACGTCATGTATTTTTTGGGTCAATCCCCAAAGGGAACACATTGGCCTTTTTAAAATGGTATATAATTAAAGGGGTATCCCCCTAATGGTAAAATGGTATCACCCCCTTGCACAGACACGTCATACTCTTACCCTTTAAAATCATTGGGTAATGTTTAAAATAAAAATTTGGGGGGCCCCCCAAATTTCGCCCGGCCCCAATTCCCCTTATTTTCATTTACTGGGGAAAGTAAGACGCCCTGTATAACCCCAACCGTTTAAAAAACCACGACACCGTATTTATAACAGGGGGCGTCAGGACTATCTCCAAAAGGGGCTTGTCCATGGTTTAAAAAGGGAGTCATGACCTACTCCCCGACCTACATCGTAAAGGGTTCCCGAACCCGCGTCCCTCCCCGACACAAATCACCCCTTGCCCCACAGTGCAACATGGCAGAAAACAAATCTGTCCCATTGGGACACACCCCCTTCCCCAAGGATAGTGCTACCCCTAAATGTAGTCCCCATTATCATACTATTACACCATCATTAATCTCCATGTGGTCCCTTTTTAAAAAGTACAATCTAACTTTCATTTAATTGTCAATCATCAATTTGAAAGCAAAATATAAAATTTTAAAAGAAGAAAAAAAAAAAATAAGTTCATTTACTCCCAAAACTAAATTGTCAGTTTTTTTAAAGTCTCTATTTTACAAAGTTATCACCATAATCTTATTTCTACATAATTTTAACATTTACATTTTGAAATAAGACACTCTTTTTAATATTAAACTCATTGAAACTTTTTAAAAAAGAAAGGGGGTTTTCAGATTAATTTTTTAAAACCAAAGAAATTATTATTGAAAATTCAAAAATTTTAAACAAAGTAAGGGAAATCAAAAATTTAAACAAATTATGTGTTAGAAAAAAATTTTTAGCAAAGAAAAAAAAAGAAAATATATTTGAAAAACCCAAAAGATTGTCCCAAATAATTTTACCCTGAAAAAAATTAAAATACATACATAAAAATTTCACACCAAAATCATTACACTATATTCATTCCAACAAAACAAAAAATTTACAAATCAAATAAATAGAAAATTATACATGAAAAAATTTTTTAAAACTCAAAATTTTTTCCCTTTTTAAAATACCCCCCTCAATAGTTAAAAATAAAAATTTTAAATAAGAAAAATAAATACCGTAAATTACCATCATAGTCCAAACAAAATACTTACAAATAAAAATAAATAAGAAAAAAAATTTTGATAATTACTCATCATGATACAACAAAAAAGTTAAAATAAAAATAATAAGAAAAATATAAAAATAAAATTGTGCAAACGAAATTTGAATGAATAAATTTAAATTCAAAACCAAATAATACATGAAAGAAAACATATAAAACTTTAAGCAGATACAAAATAAAACATAAAATCCTAAAAAATATATTATATTAAAGATGAACATAAAAAATTTTAACTTAAATATGACAATCACAACTGCTTTATTCTATAATTAATTCCCCTTTTTTTCCCAATCACACACTTCTTTTACATAAATTTTTCCATTCTGTAAAGTCTTGAAGATCATCCCTCTATCTTCCTTTTTAGGTAATTTTTTACGATTGTTCGGGTTTCACTGGTTTAGGCTAGAACGTATTGTTAACTGTATTTGACACGGGTCTTAAAATTTGGGTTTGTAGAATTCCGTTTGAAAGTTTTCTAGTCTTCAAAAAGGCATAAATTGTGAAGACATTTTTACAAGTTTTTAAATTTTCTGAAGGTATCAGACGTCATTTCGGATACCCTAGGCAATAAATAGTTTTACACCCGGGCTTAATAAGTCAGCCGGGTTTGTGTTTTGCCTTGATGTGTGTAGTTTTTGATTTGGGCTTCTCGCAGGGGTATGCCCTCGGGTTTTTACGATTGTCTTTTGGGGCATCCCTAAACCAGCAGGGGTTTTTGTGTTCGTAGGGCAAAAAGTCTGCCCGGGCTAACGGTTGAGTTTTCACACGACAATCACCGCAAGACACTGTTTTCTGCCCCAAAATGTGACCGGGCTGGAGACAACTTACTGCTCACCAGCAGTTCGGGTGTAACATCCGCCCTCACCGCCCCAGACTACCGCAACTGCCGTAACTGGTATGAACGAGAACAAATGGAAAATGCTTTGACAAATTTAAAAAAGGGGAAAGGGAAAAGTTTTTTTTTTTGGTGAAAGTTGTCTATTCTCGTTCATCAATTTTATTGGAATGCTCCCCTTTTTTAAAAGTTTTTTGAAAAAAAACAGTTTCCTGGATAAGTTCAGGGAATTTTTTTGTAATGTTGATGAGGCGGTAAGTTCGGATCTCCCTTTTTGGTAGTTTGGAAATTTGGGGGAAATCCCAAGAAAATTTTGGGCTTTTGAGGGTTTTCTGTAAATCCAAAAAGTTGGGTTTTTTTGAACATCAATAATCTATGAGGGTCATTAAAAAACATGTGCATGTCAACAGTTACATTTCAATACCAAAATAAATAGATGTTTTATTTTGACCGGTTTGTTGACTATTAGCAGTAAATGCTGGTAAATGTGTTTCATCTGCTGGCCATCAAAAGTAAATTTCCCTTTCAGCTTTGGGGTGATATTTTTGAAATTTTTTGGTTTTGTTAGGGGTAAAGAGATGTTTTGGGTTTCAGGGAAGTCTTGTAGTACAACAGAGAATTCTGTCTATCAACAACATCAGAGTCGGAAAGACATTCTATTTGGAACTCTTAAAACACCAATTTGTCAGGGGTTTTGAATATTAAATTTTTTCTACCACTCCATTCACATCACTCCTTTCACTGCTGCTTTTTAAATTTCAAAAAAAAAAAAAAAAATGCAGTTATGCTGTCACACCGTTACAGCCTCACTCATATATGTTCTTTACTTCTTCTTACTTTTTTTTGTTCTGGGGTAGCATAGGCACTAATTATTTTTCCCCTCCGTATTTCTTTCATAGTCGCCCTTTGGGTTTTCTTTTCCCAATATGCATCTGCAGGGGGGTTTTTTTCCCTGCAAATCTTTTATTTGTGCAAAGGAATGGAGATTTAAAATCCACCATAGCTATTTCAATTTCCTTTCTTTCCCCCATTTTATATTTTATTGTTTCCCCTGTGAAACTGTCTTTTTTCCCAAATGGACTTTCTAATAAGTGAAAAAGATGTGTCGAGTTTTATCCCCGAAACCCGGTTTTCCGTTTTTGAACCTTTACGCTTTCCCCCGTGTGTCTCAGTGTTGTATGCGCCATTAATCTTTCGTGGATATTGTTCGTCATCGACAGCTTTAATCATCTTAGGCCCCGTCTCATTTGAAAATGCATTTGGCAAAACTCTTTTTTTTCGCTGCTTCATTCGCACTCATTGTTGCCTTTTGACTCACCACTGCATTCATTCGCCTCCATGTTTCTTTGGGTACCACTGCATTCATCGCACTGAATGCGCCTTTTGGCTCCCACTACAAGCTATATTTTCATATGCCCTTTTTAGATATCACTTTTAGATACCCCTTTACATTACTACAAATTTTCCCAGAATGACATCAGCAATAGGTCTTATAGCACTGCAAAATTTTGATTCTACCTGTGAAGTCAAGCGAAGTTTATATCTGCCCATGGCCAAATTTATATTTTTCTTCGCTCCGAAAAGTTCCGACACTAACATGTTCGCCTGTTAAGATCACATTCATCCACCAGACTTTCTCTTATACCTAATACTGCTGTACCAGAAATCTCGCAGTATTGTCGCTACTTTGCCGTTAACCAACCCTTTCGTAAGTTCACCTGGCCATCCCGAAACTTATTACAGTATAAGAGCCCCCCCTTCCCTTCTATCACGCTGTGACCACAGGTTAGATACCCTCCTCATTAAAATCCTCTACAGATATGGCAAAACATGTATCAGAGAAATTTGCCAGCTCAGCTGCATTTTGCTGTAGTACATCCGCCATACTCCTATCCAGCTAACCTGCTTTCAGTAATCACTGCCACTGTCAGATGATTTCCGCAGCCGCAATCTGATGTTGTCTTCTTCTCATCTTGCAATCTCTTTGTAAGTGATCGATGGAGTACACATAGTCTACACTCGAGCCCGTGATTTTAACTGTATTTTTCTCTCTGCGTTGCTTTCTCATCTCTTACGAACATGATCTTAATACTTTGGGTTTTCTGCTCACACCGCTGTCCGTTGACCATGATCTCTCTTACAGTTACAGGCATGTTACTATTGTCCTCTATCTCTAAGAGGTGTCTGTAAACTCTTGTACTCTCTTCGAGTGTTCTCATTTCTTTCTCGTGAGTATATGCTTTTTCCTGTATACAGTTTGTACTGCAGCTCCGTAACTTACATCTGCGCCCCTTATTGAAACTAAAAAATGTTTCTGTGTGCATTCCAGTATGCAGCACCTGCATCTTCCATATGCTTTTACTGTTTCAGGTTTTTGTTCAATCAAAAAACGTTCATGCTGTCTCGGGGACACTTGAACAACACCTTGTCTCTTATCCAAAAGATCTTTTAACAAACCTCGTATGA
>CAJHNH020005530.1:12500-20367 GCA_905116865.2 Candidula unifasciata
TACCATCTGAAAACCACCTTCTGACTACATTCAACCCCCACCCCAGGCCCCTTCCTGTTTTTCCTTCTTTCCGAGCCATACATACTGTAACGGTGTCACCACTTGAAAAAAAAAAAATACTGACAGATTGTTTCAGCCAACACCGTCATCTTCTATTGTCAGCCTGCTTGTATCAAGAGCACACGTCTGACAGTTGGTTGTGCCTTGTGTATGTATCTATTGTAGAGTAAATTAGAAACGTGCAACTATTGGCTGTGTCTAGTTTACTTCAAGCAGTTTATGAAGCCAGTGCAAAGAATGTATGTATATACATATATCATGTAGATTGCTGTCTCACTAGTCTAGGCGACTTACCAAATGTTTTATCGCTTACAGTACGCCTAGCTTGCTAAGCATTGTGTGTTGGCTGTTCCTAGTATAACTGTCCTTATTTATAAATGCATGGCGTGGTTGTAAACAGCAACGTGTTTCAAGTATAATACAATTTGTTCAATAGTTTAAGCCAATGTTTCCGAAACTTTTCTTAGTCGCTGCGTCCTATTTCAATTAAAATGTTTCAACGTCGCCCTAACCTAAGTAAAAGTATGACTATTCGTATGTAAGAGATAAAAAAAAAAAAAACTCGTGTATATTCGAATATTTCGCGGTGCCCCTGAGAAGAGCTCACGGCGCCCCTGTGAAGAGGTAGCGGCTCCCCGGGGCGCTGCGGCGCACAGTTTGTGAATCACTGCTTTAAGCAATGTATTCAATATTTTATTCGTTTTAGTTATTGTTTATATAAGTATTGTGCAGAATAAACTTCACGATACACGTTTAGGTTTTATACTATTGTTTTGGAATCTATGTTAATTTTATTTGAGTTATTACTTCTGTTATAATTTTCTTTCTACGCTATAATCAAGAGGTAAACAAAAAATTTTAAGCCCCTCAAAGCCACTGTTGGTTGTGTCCCGTAAAACAGTTTACAATGTTAGAGCACTGCTCTCAACAGTCCAGATCACGTATTGTGAAGCGAATTTTATAACTTATCTTTTCTGACAGCTGGACCCAGCCAAAAAGGAGGACCAGGTAACTTCTTCTTCTTCTTTTTCTTCTTCTTTTTCGCGTTCACCGGCTGTGAACTCCGGCGGAAAGTTCTGGTTGTTCGTCCACTTCTGGACTGCAGTCCTGTTCCAGAACCTGAGTGTTGCGTGTGCATCCGTTTGACAGATCTGTATGCAGACTGTGGGTTCCTTGCCACTCAGGAAATGCACTCCGACTTCGAAGGAAGCTCCCAGTTAGTCGACTCTTACGACATGCTTTTGGGTAGGCAGTGGGTCTATTCTTGTTTTTCTCATAGTGGGGCCCCGGAACCCACACGGGGGTGGGGGGGGGGGCAGGTAACGTCCTGGGAAGTAAAGGCGACGGGCGTGATGTAGATCACTTCACCCATCGAGCGCTATATAGTCTATACAAATGTGTATACAGCCATGTACCCTTTCCGCCAGTGATGTTACTATGTTACTATATAACACTTAGGTTCTGGAACAAGACTAACGCCATTGACAGACGTAACGCCAGAACTTTACAGCCGAAGACACGCAGAGATATATCAAGAAGTATCGGCAACACATCATCATCATCAGGGGCCTTGCCGACTGGCGTGGGCGATCATGCCTCTCCATAATCTGCGATCTCCTGCAGCATGTATCAGTTCGTGTGCCGATACACCTCCATGCCATGCAACAAGACTGTCAAGCATCTTCTCTCGTTGACTTCCTCTATCCCTCCTTCCACAGATCTTACCAGTGGTCACAACATGTTCTATTTTCTCTCTTCTCATAACATGGCCGAAAAATGATGACTGTCTCCTTCTGATATCTGTGATAAGTTGTCTTCAGGCTCCCGCCTCTTTCAAAACCTCTTGGTTGCTCTTTTTGGCTGTCCAAGGTATTCTAAGCATTTTTCTTTAAAACCACACCTCTGAGGCATCTAAAAATTGTTTGGCCTGCCTACCGATTGTCCAGGATTCACAGCCATATGTTAAAACTGGATGTATGTAGCAAGCAAGAAATCTTTTTCTAACTCTCAATGACAAGGATATATTGCACAAGATGTTTTTCATTTTATAAAATGCAGTTTTTGCCTGTCCAATTTTGTTTCTTATTGTGGTTAGGTTCAGGTTAATCTCCCCAAACAAAGTTGGTCACTTTTCATTCACAAGTTTGTTGGGCTGGTCTACTTACGTGCAGGTTACGGGTGTGCCGCTCTGTTGTTCGCTTTCTGGTTTGTCTTGCATTTACGTTTTTTTTTCCGAGAAAGAGAATGCATGTGACATAGGTTGCTGGTTGAAGCACTCCCTAGGTGGGGTGTGTTAGACCCAGTTTGTCCATGTTTTTGGAATGTTAAAAGCGCTGGCGTGCTGAAATATACAACACGCGATATCAACGGCATTGCGAAACACCCCCGTAATCTTGTGCCAAGGTGACAGGCGCAGAAACTACCAATCAGAAAAGAGCTAGTGTGTAAATGGGCGGTCTGCGTGGAGACTAACGTTAGTTTTACCAGAGTCGGAATACGATTCTCGACAGTCTAGGTATCGTAATTTATGTGTTTTTAATCTGCTCCGCAGACTAACCACACAAGGATACACAGGACCGAGAGTTTAAGTCTACAGTGAAATTACTTGGCTACAAAAACACTAAGGTAAAAATGAGCCTTTACATTTTAAAATTACATCACATAATTTAGCAGGTCCTTTGCAGAATGTCCCTCTCATCACCATCTGCCTGAAAGAAACTCGGTCTCCCGCCAGTTCTCCAGCCCCATGTACTCTCATATTTAGAGTCATTTATACCATGTGCCCATCTTTGTGTTGGTTGGGCTCTGCCACTTCTTTCTGGTGCCGTGCTTAAATAATTTTATATTCAAATCCGCTATAGCGTTGATATGACCAAAATATTTCAGCTTCCTGGATAAGATGTTGTTTATCAGGCAATCCTCCTTGATGTTCAGATCTTCTAAAATGTCAGGATTTCTTTTCGTTTTTCTCCATGGTATTCTGGGAATCCTTCTATAGCACTTCAGCTCAAAAGCACCTATTGTCTTTCTCAGGGATTGGGAGACAGTCCGCGATTCACGTCCGTATGTTGCTACATTTTAACGTATTCTCAGAAAAAAGAACGCACCAGATGATGCGGAAGAGCTGGGAGAACTGGAAGGAAAGGGAGATAATTTACAAACACAGGGATAGTGTAGAGAAAGGAGAGAAGCCGACAAAATAAAAGAAAGGCAAAGGCGTCAGAGTGGACTTAGATAAAATAGGGCCATAAGATAGACTGATGCGGCTGGGGAGAAACAGAGGCTACGAGAAAGACGGAAGAGATACGGGGAAAACGAAAGACATTAGAAATCTTCTGGAGGTAGGAGACAGGCATGAGAACGGTAGGAGAAAAAATCAAAGGGTCCAGTCCGAACCCATCCCCTTCAAAGCAGGAGCAGCAAAGCTCTAAAAAACATGTTGACATGCAGGAGAAATTCATAGCTCTTTATATTTCTTGCACGGTTTTTTACTCGTTGCACAAGAACGTCACTTTTTAACGCATTAGCAAATAATATCATCAGAAAGTTCAATTTTGTGACCACAGTTTTAACTCTTTCAGTACCAGGGAAGAGACTTCTGGCCAAAGTGACCGATAGCCAGATGACCGCTGACGCTTGGAAAGCTATGTATTGCTGATTAAGTTCCCTATTTCTAGACCGAGAGTCTAAAAGTTCCGTCACCCAGCTATTGATCTGGGTGCTTGGTACGACACTGTGAGCTGTGGATTTCATGTGGTATAGTTTTTGCATGTGTGTACCCGCGACGTGCTGTTGACTGTAGGAAAATAGTGGGTGATTGATTATGTTAAGGGCCTTGCGTTGGTTTCGACAGTGGTATCAAGAAAGCCGACCGTCCAGAAAGCAATTGCAAAGTACAGGACGTAAATTTGCCTAGAAAAACTACACAACAGCCAGGGGCTGTTGGGGTTGGTTCTGCGACATCCTGTAAAGGATACGCAACTAACCTTGATTACGTTAAGGATGGTGTGTATTTCTGCAGGTACTATATGGGCATTTGTGTTTGACTTGTTACGCCAACGGTGAGCTGCAATTCTGGTGTAGGACTGTTAGTGTAGCAACCTCTAACAGCTGCTTTGTGTATTTTACCTTGATTGTGCAAGCTTCAAGATTTTGCTGGGACTGACAAGTTTTTCACCAGTATTAAAATGAGTGATTTTATATTACTTCCACTGGCAGTAGAAAGAAACAGTCACCCGCCCACGTGATGTTAGAGCCTGCTCGCTCTAACTAACTAACTAACTAACTAACTAACTAACTAACTAACTAACTAACTAACTAACTAACTAACTAACTAACTAACTAACTAACTAACTAACTGACTGACTGACTGACTGACTGACTGACTGACTGACTGACTGACTGACTGACTGACTGACTGACTGACTGACTGACTGACCGACTGACCGACTGACTGACTGACTGACTGACTGACTGACTGACTAACTAAATAAATAACTGACTGACTGACTGACTAACTAACTAAATGACTAACTAACTAACTAACTAACTGACTAACTAACTAACTAACTAAAAAATTAGCTTACTAACCAACTAACTAGCTAACTAACTAACTAAACTAACTAACTAGTAATGAACTAGCTAAATAACTAGTAACTCACTATCTAGCTAGCTAGCTAACTAACTAACTAATCAGCTAGCTAACTAACTAACCAAGTAACTAAACAAACTAACTAACTAGCTAACTAACTAGTAATTTACTAACTAACTAACTAACTAGCTAACTAACTAGCTAGCTAACTAAATAGCTAGCTAACTAACTAACAAAGTAACTGGCTAAATACTAACTAACTGATTAACTAACTAACTAATATAATTAACTGACTAACTAAAGTAAGTAACTAACCAACCAGCTTACTAATTAGTAATTAACTAGCTAACTAACTAACTAAACTATTTGATTAACAAACCAGTACCTAACTGATTAGCTAGCTAACTAACTTGCTAACTAACTAACTAGCTAGCTAGCTAACTAACTAACTAACTAACTAACAGTTTAATGAACTGTCTAACCAACTAATTAACTAGCTAAATAACTAGTAATTAACTAGCTAACAAGTAACTAACTAACAAGCTAACTAACCAACTATAGCTAACTAACTAATAACTAACTAACAAACTAGCTAGCTAACTAACTAGGTAACTAACTAATTAACTGACTAACTGACTAACTAAACTAACTTAACCGAACTAACTAACTAGCTAACTAACTAATAATTAACTAGCTAACTAACTAGTAGCTAACTTACTAACTAACTAAACTAACTAACTAGTAACTAACTAGCTAGCTTACTAACTAGCTAAATAATTAACTAACTAACTAACCAGTAACGAACTAACTAGCTAACTAACTAGTAACTAACTAACTTGCTAACCAACTAATAACAAATTTACAAACTAGCTAACGACTGCCAGGAAACTCACGGTTATTTCTGTGTATTTCTTACACAATTTTTTTTTTTTTTTTTTGCTCGTTTTGTCCTATCCTTATGATGTCCTAACATTCTTTTTAACTGTCATTGTTACTTTTCTTTTGTCATAAAGCTGTATTTTGCAATTTCATAAGATTAACAAAAACAAAAAAGCATTTTTTGTAATACAGTTTACAATTCAAACTATTATACATGAGACTTGAAAAATTGTAAAGGATATTGTAATTTTTTAATCTAGTGTGGTATATTTAATTAGGTCACCATTTAATATATTTTACCGTCAGATTTTCAGATTCTGGCCCATATTCCAGTCTAATCCGATGCCACTATCTCTTTACTTTGATACTGATTTATCTGTTATAATCAAAATCAAACTATTTGATAACCTATCAAATACTGGATGCACACACACTCACACATACATACACACACACACACACACACACACACACACACACACACACACACATGAGAGCGTGGTAGCGCATTGGCTGACACTCTGCCTACCGATACAAGTGTTCTAGTTCCCTTCTTCCCCTCAATAATAATTAGTAATAACAACAATAACAATCATAATGACTAATAGACTAATCTGATACAGTTCAAGCTTGATGCATTCATTTTTTCTTCTCCTTACCGTTCAACGGCTGTAAATTCCGATGGAAAGCTCTGGTTGTTCGTCCACTCCTGGTGTTTAGTCTTATTTTAGAACTTGAGATAAGCGTGCACATCCGTTTTACAGATTTTGCTTATTTGTATGCAAACTATTGGTTCCTCGCGTCTGAGTCTACAGACTTTGAAGAAAACACCCGTGATTAGTCGACTTTTACGACATTCTTGTGTGGGTGGGGGGGGGGAGTAGGTATATCTCCCCCCCCTCCCCCCTTCACCCACATGGGGTCCTGGAGTCCACAAGGGAAATCCATTCATTTAAAAATCAAATTAATTTTTTATAATTGAATTATGGTTTGTTTGTTTTTTCAACCAAGTTTGAAGTTTGAACAACGGATCAGCATCATGGCACACGGGTAGTAACTCATAAGTGCTCCGCTTTTCTTCCAACTCAAGTCTGAGTCCGAAGAAGCTCAGCACAGTGCACAGGCTCTGTAGCACCGGCGAGGATCATAAAATACTTTGGGTAGATTTTTAACTCCTTATTTTGCCCGGGCAGCGCCGTTAGGCTACTCTTTTCTATTTCCAACTGCCAAGGGATTTTGTATGTGCCCAACAATGCACACGGGCGTCCGATCTCACTACCCAGAGACCAGGGGGAAATATTAGAAGTCCAAGTCCATGTGAAAAATCCCAGCCCTTACCAAGGATTGAACCCGGAACCTCTAGCTCTCGGGGCGGACACCATGCCTCGAGACCATGCAGCCCCTTTTCTTCAGCCATAAAGAAAAATAAATTTCATTTTTAAATGAATGGATTCCCCGTGTCCGCACCAATCATTTTTCTTCTTTTCCGGGTGTGTTTGTGGTTTTTTGTGGAAATAATATGAAAATAAAAAAAGGGTTTTTTTTTTTTTTTTTGCATCATGTAGGAAACTTAAGAAGTAGGTCCTATTTTTTGTTAAAAAATTTTTCTAACTTTTAAAAAAGAGAACAGCAAAAACGAAAAAAGTATTTTCCTCTTTGTATCGTTTTTATTGATAATTTTTTAAAATCCGTGTCCGTGTGTCTTTTTCTACTTTTCAGAATGCTTTAAAGAACTGGGGGGAAATCATAGACAACTCAAACAAAAGGGGAGTTAAGCCCCCCTCTTTGATTGGTCGGAAACAAGATGCAGAAACGGGAAAAGTGATCACGCGAAGTCTGTTCTTTTGAAAATCGCTGGACAACGTCCCCCTGTTTCTTTGGGGTTTTTTTTCTAGGCGCCCCTTACTTTTTTTCAGCGTGACGCCAATACTTTAATTGGGGAAAACAAAAAAGAAATATTGTTTCTCGTCGCAACCGGAACTTGATGATGCCGGGGACAAATCCAAAATCTAAATTTCCTGTTTGGCTAAGTGAAAAAATTATGGACAAATTTTTAAATAAAGAATTAATAAATCGGAAAATTGAAAATTGTTAAGCAACCGTTAAATTTTATAAAAGAAAAGGGACAAACAAAAAAAAAAAAACAAAAGAAAATAAGATAAGTTATTTAAATTTAAAAAAAATATAATATATATAATATATATAAATTTTTATTTTAAATAATTAATATATATATAATATAATAATATATTTTTTTTTTTTCAAATTAAAACTTCTTTTGTACTATTGTTTTATGTTTTGTTTGTCCCTTTTCTTTTTCTTCTCTTCTTCTTCTTC
>CAJHNH020005531.1:0-20355 GCA_905116865.2 Candidula unifasciata
GGACAGTTTTTTTTCCCAACGGGCAAGGAGGAAGACCTAAAACGGGGTGTATTTTGCAGTGTTGCAGAAAGACTTTTATCACACAATTCCCAGTGACCCTCATTCCCCAAATTTTTACCCAATAGGGGTTGTAATTTTGGGGGCTCCTTTTTAAACGTTTTCCACCCCAAAAAAAAGGAGTAAATTCCCCATCCATTCATGAAATAGCTAGTTTCCCCTAATTGCGGGGGGAGGGGCGGTGTTTCGCTTTGCTCCCGTTGGCTTGGTTCCTAAAATGCAAAATGGCCCAAACCCCAAACCTCGCTCGCCCCCACGAGAGAGTGCAACCTACCCCCCAAAAAAAAATGCAGCCTACTCCCACACTGCATCAGTCTACATATCCGCACACAGCGTGCACCTAGGCTGCATGCATCTGGGACGTAGTTGCCGGTCATGACTAAAGGGGGAGGGGGTTTGTTGGGGGTTAAGACCAAATCTGCATATTTTTGGACCGCTAGAAGCGCTCACATCCTGAAAGACGCGATATCGACGTCCGGTGACAACAACTAGAAAGATGTTACTTGCTGGTGGTCAGTTACTAAATGTGACACCCCTGCAATATAGGACAAGCCCTGCGAACTGGCGATTTAGGAATGGCAAGCTAAGTGTCATGAAGTGGCCTCAATTCCGAAACCTTATGTTGTTTTTGATTGTAGCTTCTTGCAGGATGGTAATCAGAATTTCGATACTTCTGGATTGGAATTACACTTCTTCAATCGTCTCAAACAATGAAGACAGCTTCTTTCTGTTTCATTTTCAACTCTCCGATGTTGTCCTTTCCCCACGATGCTATCATTACATGCTTGATTTGATTTGATTTGATTCCAGAACTGACATCCTGCACCAAACGTTGACCCTTAACTTTTGCTAAGAAGCCCCAAGCACTTCTTTTGCCTCTTGACACTGAACCGTCTGTGTAAATGATCAAATCCTCCGAGCGAGCATTTCTTAATTGAATTATTGCTGAATTTCCACCTCTGTGGCACCTGCTGACTATGTCTCTGCATTCCCGGTCTCATCGTGATTATGACTCTACACAAGTCTGACTGTTTCAGGTGGCACTTTGACCCACTCCCCTCCTCGCCATAATGTTCTCAAGGATGCCAAACCTGTCTGATTGTGTCGTCTGCCTGAACCATCCATGACCTTCCCTCTTATCAGCCGCTGACCCTTACCTGCACCCAGAGCTTCATGCAGAGGGTGGTCTGTGTCTGCAGCTACCCTGAGATAAGACTTTTCGCTTGCAGTACCTGTGCCTACCCTGCAACCGTCGGCAACCAGGATGTTCGCATACACACCACTGGGGTGTCTCTGGTACAACCCAGAATGACCCGCATAGCCGCGTTCTGTATGCGCTCTAGTTTTTCCATCTGACTCTTTGAGACGATAAACAGTCCCAGGCCATAATCCACCACTGACAGGATCAGGTGCTGATAAAGTGTGAAAAGCATTCTCTGCTCTATGTCAATTGCAGCCACAGTCTTAAGTGCACTAAGTCCTTTTTGGCAGCTTGTCACAACACTCTCCACATGGTCCCTAAATGACAGGCTCCTGTCAAATGTAATTCCTAGATATTTCAGTTTGCTCTCTCTGTTGACGTCTCTACCATCTATCGCGAGACTCGGGACATTAGTTTTAACGATTCTGTTGTCCAGAGAACACCACAAAACAGACGCCTTTTCCGGGTGGACGACAGCCCTAATTTCTGTACACCACTCAGTCACTTTGTCTACTGTCGTTTGTAGCTCCTGAGCTGTTTGTTCCCTCTTTTCTCCCTGCCTATATGCAAGTATATCATCCGCAAAAGTCAGTATCCTTCCAACTCCTGGTGCTTCTAGGCTTGCAATCTTGATCGTATATACGTTGAAGAGCACAGGCGAGATGGCGGATCCATGTGGCAGTCATGGGGCCAAAGTGCATGGTTCAGAGGTCCATGAGCCCAGTCGGAGAGCAACCCGACGTGAATACAGGACAGCTGCAACCCAGTTCACCAGCCATGAATTTACCTTCTTCTCCCTCAATGCAGTCATTAAGATGTTGTATCTCACTCTGTTATAAGCATCCTCGAGATCCAGTCCTACCGCCATAGTTTCCTGTCTGTTCTGGAACCCTTCATAGATGTCAAAAGCAAAAGTGGTCGCATTTGCCCAAGTGTCCTTTCCTGGCCTGTAACTTCCCAGACCTCTTGGGAGAAGCTTCCCTCTTTCCAAAAATTCTTGTAACTTTACAGCAACTATCTTCTCCAAGACCTTCCCAAATGTGTTTTGTAAGGTGATGATTCTAAAGCCACTAAGCTTTGAATGATCTTTAAAAGGTTGTGGTATTAGATAGCTGTGCACCCAGTCTTGCGGTACTGGTGCTGTCTTAATACTCTGGTTAAAACAGTCGACCATCTCTGCCAGGTCTATATCGCTCAAAGCCTTCATGTGACCATACCTGACACCATCAGGCCCTGGTGCAGTGACTTTTGCCTTTTTCAAAATTTGTTTGATATCTTCCACTTGTATCATGTCTTCATACTGTATATTCTTCAAGGTGCCAGCTAACTCCTTTCTAACTGCACCCCTGATGTCTACATCATTATGATCTGTCTGAGCTATAAACCTATGGAAAAAATCCTCCCCTTTCTCTTTGTCTGTTGTCGCACGCACACCATCGTCTCTACAAATTGTTCCGACTGCCATAGGCCAATCTTTTCTTTGCATCTGCCTTTACAGTTTCCAGAATTTCCCCAATGTTTTATCGCCTCCCATGTCATTCACAAAAGTTTCCCACTTTGCTCTTTTGGCCTCTGCAGCACAGCGCTTGAAAACCTCCACCTTATCTCTTTTCGCATTCTCCACCATCTCCACTTCCTTTCGTAAGCTTGAGGGTGTCTGTCGTACTTTCTCTAGCTGCTTCACTGCGGCTCTCTTTGCCTTCCACGCCTGTTCTACTTCTGGAGTCCACCATGGGGGCTGTAGAAAATTAGTTCTGGCAGTTCTTTTGCATGCTCCCCGTCTGAGGCGTCCAAGTAGGTTGTTGTTCCACTTATACTGAAATGTCTTGCGTACTCTCCCAACCTTAACCTTAGTTTAGAAATCAAGACTAAACATGGTAGGTGATCACTCCCATGGTCATTCAGGACAGTCCATTTAACATCTAAAACCGACGACTGAGAGACAAATGTCAAGTCAATGGCTGTGTCTGCATCTCCAGACCTCATTGTCATTCTAGTCGGCCTCCCATCATTGATGCAGACCATATCGGAGTCAACCATGGCCTCTGCAAGAGCAATTCCCTGTCGGTTTTCTCCATTGCTGTCCCATTCTCTATTCCTCGCGTTGAAATCCCCACATATGAGTAACCTATCACCTGGTAACTCCTCCAATTTCTTGAGCCAGCTCCATTGTTCACTTCTGACAAAACAGTCTACCTTGGCATATATATTTATGAGGTTCCAACTTAAGCCACAAATTTCCACCTCTATCCCTTGAACCTCTCGTCCACTGTGGTTCCACTGGCTCAAGTCAAGCACCGCATGCTTCACTCCCTCCTTTACGACTAGACCTTGCCCATGTCTCTCCTGTCCAACAGGGTTTATATAACTGACCCAGGGCAATGATATCATTACAAATGCGTAGTTAGGTTAAGGTGTCGGTAAGGAGTGACGTTTAAATTTTACACCCTTACCATAGATTGGTTGAATCCCAAACACCACGTTTAAATACCACGTCATATATTACTATGGTGTATGAATATTCTAGACTTTATTTATCAACTAAGTGGTTTGAGGATATACATAAGATTGCGTAACTGAGGCCACTTCGTGACACAAATTCACTCTCTTTCTCTACCTGAAAACGGAAAATAAGACCTGTATTTTGTAAAGCCGACGCCCACTGCCGTCGGGTGCCCCGGATATGACCCAGCGGTTGTACGGGGTTTCTGGGACTTGTACCCTGGTGATTCTCATCCGAATGGTGGCGCCTTGTGTCACCGGGTGTTTATCGCTCGTTGCGTGATCCTGGTGGAATTGAACGCCACTCACCAATGTGACAGCTAAAAGCACAAACGCCTAAACTCTGTAAAGACTCAAACAAAAGAGGTGACGTAATGCCCGTGTAAAACAGACACTGCTGTTTTGCAATAAACATTTTTTTAAACCGATGATCCTGAAGTATGGCTGTTTTGTACGTTTTGATAGTCCTCTGCTCTAACCACTAGACCAGTACTGTTTCTTAATGACATCAATGACAAGACAATGCCAGACACTTACCGACTGTCCGCTGCTGTCATATTGCAGCAGTTGCTCCGTGCAAGTGGCACCATGTTGGCTTCCTACACAGTCTGTGGACACATACAGGATTGTTATTATAGCAGATGTGACTGCAGGTGTGTTGTGTTCGCACCAGTTGTCACGTGTGGTAAACTCTGTTGAGCGATTTAAAACACCGTGTGAATTTGTGTGTGTGTGTCTGTCTGTGTGTGTGTGTCTGTCTGTCTGTCTGTACCATCAGCTACAAACAATCCACATTCTTCGGGAGCGTCGTGAGAGGGCGGAACTGCACCATCACAATGGAAAATTAAAGGCGAAGAGAGGCAGATAGAGACTTTGGTCGCACGATGAGTGACCTGTGTGGGTTAGTCACGTGTGAGCTTGACCGCATGATGAGTGACCTGTGTGGGTGTGGGTTAGTCATATGTGAGTTTGACCGCATGATGAGTGACCTGTGTGTGTGTGGGTTAGTCACGTGTGAGCTGACCGCATGATGAGTGATCTGTGTGGGTGTGGATTAGTCATATGTGAGCTTGACCGGACGATGAGTGACCTGTGTGTGTGTGGGTTAGTCATGTGTGAGCTTGACCGCATGATGAGTGATCTGTGTGGGTGTCGGTTAGTCACGTGTGAGCTTTACCGCACGATGAGTGACCTGTGTGTGTGTGGGTTAGTCACGTGTGAACTTGACCGCACGATGAGTGACCTGTGTGGGTTAGTCACGTGTGAGCTTGACCGCATGATGAGTGATCTGTGTGGGTGTGGATTAGTCACGTGTGAGCTTGACCGCACGATGAGTGACCTGTGTGGATTAGTCACGTGTGAGCTTGACCGCACGATGAGTGACCTGTGTGGGTTAGTCACGTGTGAGCTTGACCGCATGATGAGTGATCTGTGTGGGTGTGGATTAGTCACGTGTGAGCTTGACCGCATGATGAGTGATCTGTGTGGGTGTGGATTAGTCACGTGTGAGCTTGACCGCATGATGAGTGATCTGTGTGGGTGTGGATTTGTCATGTGTGAGCTTGACCGCACAATGAGTGACCTGTGTGGGTGTGGATTAGTCATGTGTGAGCTTGACCGCACGATGAGTGATCTGTGTGTGTGTGTGTAGGGTAGCAAAGGTGAGTGATTGAAGGGATGGATTCTTGGCGGTATGGAGAATGGTCTGTAAACATGGATGTCTGTCTGTGCCATGAGTACACTGCGACAATGCAGGACAGGAGGTTATGGCCGCTCGTTACAGTCGATCTTCAATGTAGAAGTGACACTCGCTGACACATTTAATTACAAAATTAGGTTTTTATTCTATATACAAAATGCATAACAGTTTTCTTGAACATCTTACATGTGAACACACAGATCCTTTCACTGATCGTACGCGTTGCAGAAACAGCTGGTTCCAGATTTTGGGATCGTGTGTGATGCGGAGAAACAACTAACTATAGAGGAAACATTGTCAACTCAGGTGATACCCCAGCCTGGCGGGAGGTGCTGTGCTCTTCAAGACCTGGTTACGTCTTGAAATGCCTCTCCGCCAATTTTAAGCTGCTTTTCGGATGTGCGTACATAGCTGGTTGTGGTTCTGGGTTGGGGGGGGGGGGGGGGGTGAAGGAGTTATCTGCAACATTGGCAGCCTGGAGACTGTTCTTCGGGTCCAGGGTCGGGAGAGATTCTACTTCTGTCGTAAAGAGAAGATTGTTCATCTGTACCAGATCGGGAGAAAAGCCAATAAAACAAAGGTGACTCCGATAGACGCCAAACCCTTCGAAGGCTTGGACAACCTGCAGGCTTATGTATTGAGACTAAGAGTTGCAACACAGAATGTTAAGGATCCACAATATTCTAGCCACATCCAGGATCGACAGTGCACGGAAGTTATTCTATTTTCTCGCTTTGTTTTGTGCCAAAATAGCACAAAGGATTTCTTGCATTCACGCAATTAACCGACAATTCAAAGCGTATTAAAAACATCAACAACAACAAAAAATAGCCATTGGATTTGTTAAAACATTTGTTTTGTTTTGTCTAGAGAAAATAGGGCAGGCCAGGTCTTGGGCTGGTTGGCTAACAATGCCGGGTGAGATCGCCGTGACAGGTGGATGGCAACCTTCTTGTTTCAAGATCAAAGAACGATGGCGTCGGTTTCAATGTGCGTCGTCTGCACATCCGCTTCCAGTGTGGGTGTCTGGGATTAATTCTGTATATTGCCTCAGTAGTCTTGGGTCATTAAATGTGCATATTCGTGTATGTGAGTTTTTGTCTCCGTGAGGGCGGTATATGTAAGCTTGTATGTGTGTTTTTGTCTCCGTGAGGGCGGTATATGTAAGCTTGTATGTGTGTTTGTGTCTCCGTGAGGGGGGTATATGTAAGTTTGTATGTGTGTTTGTGTCTCCGTGAGGGGGGTATATGTAAGCTTGTTTGTGTCTCCGTGAGGGCGGTATATGTAAGCTTGTATGTGTATTTGTGTCTCCGTGAGGGCGGTATATGTAAGCTTGTATGTGTGTTTGTGTCTCTGTGAGGGCGGTATATGTAAGCTTGTATGTGTGTTTGTGTCTCCGTGAGGGCGGTATATGTAAGCTTGTATGTGTGTTTGTGTCTCAGTGAGGGCGGTATGTGTAAGCTTGTATGTGTGTTTGTGTCTCTGTGAGGGCGGTATATGTCAGCTTGTATGTGTGTTTGTGTGTCCGTGAGGGCGGTATATGTAAGCTTGTATGTGTGTTTGTGTCTCCGTGAGGGGGGTATATGTAAGCTTGTATGTGTGTTTGTGTCTCCGTGAGGGCGGTATATGTAAGCGTGTATGTGAGTTCGTGTCTCCGTGAGGGCGGTATATGTAAGCTTGTATGTGAGTTCGTGTCTCCGTGAGGGCGGTATATGTTAGCTTGTATGTGAGTTCGTGTCTCCGTGAGGGCGGTATATGTAAGCTTGTATGTGAGTTCGTGTCTCCGCGAGGGCGGTATATGTAAGCTTGTATGCATGCATATGTCTCTGTGCAGGTGTATGTATATCTGTGTGTGTGTGTACAGTGAGTGGTGAACCACTGTGGCGTAGCTGCTAAACGCTTGCCTGTGGGTCCAGGCTGAGCCAGACTTTTTTTTTTAATGATCTCGACTCCCACGTCGATCCAGCCTTAGGTGGGTACCAGGTTCAGTCATGGGAAGTAAAGGCGGCCGGCTTAATGCTGACCACATCACCCACTAAGTGCTGACTGGTCTTAAAAATATAGGTCTAGTTCTATATACCCACTACCCCTGCAGGCGTGGAAAAGGGCTTTCCATGTTATGCGTTTTATACTGTGAATGCATCTGCGTGTGTTTCTACGTATCGAGGTCGTCAGTCGAGGCTCTAACAAACTGTTGACGGGACGCCACACAACTGTTGACGGGACGCCACACAACTGTTGACGGGACGCCACACAACTGTTGACGGGACGCCACACAACTGTTGACGGGACGCTCCACAACTGTTGACGGGACGCCACACAACTGTTGACGGGACGCTCCACAACTGTTGACGGGACGCCACACAACTGTTGACGGGACGCCACACAACTGTTGACGGGACGCTCCACAACTGTTGACGGGACGCCACACAACTGTTGACGGGACGCTCCACAACTGTTGACGGGACGCCACACAACTGTTGACGGGACGCTCCACAACTGTTGACGGGACGCCACACAACTGTTGACGGGACGCTCCACAACTGTTGACGGGACGCCACACAACTGTTGACGGGACGCTCCACAACTGTTGACGGGACGCCACACAACTGTTGACGGGACGCTCCACAACTGTTGACGGGACGCCACACAACTGTTGACGGGACGCTCCACAACTGTTGACGGGACGCCACACAACTGTTGACGGGACGCTCCACAACTGTTGACGGGACGCCACACAACTGTTGACGGGACGCTCCACAACTGTTGACGGGACGCCACACAACTGTTGACGGGACGCTCCACAACTGTTGACGGGACGCCACACAACTGTTGACGGGACGCTCCACAACTGTTGACGGGACGCCACACAACTGTTGACGGGACGCTCCACAACTGTTGACGGGACGCCACACAACTGTTGACGGGACGCTCCACAACTGTTGACGGGACGCCACACAACTGTTGACGGGACGCTCCACAACTGTTGACGGGACGCCACACAACTGTTGACGGGACGCTCCACAACTGTTGACGGGACGCCACACAACTGTTGACGGGACGCTCCACAACTGTTGACGGGACGCCACACAACTGTTGACGAGACGCCCCACAACTGCTGACGGGACGCCCCAAAACTGTTGACGGGACGTCACACAACTGCTGACGAGACGCCACACAACTGCTGACGGGACGCTCCACAACTGTTGACGAGACGCCCCACAACTGTTGACGAGACGCCCCACAACTGTTGACGAGACGCCCCACAACTGTTGACGGGACGCCCCACAACTGTTGACGGGACGCCACACAACTGTTGACGGGACGCTCCACAACTGTTGACGGGACGCTCCACAACTGTTGACGGGACGCTCCACAACTGTTGACGGGACGCTCCACAACTGTTGACGGGACGCCACACAACTGTTGACGGGACGCTCCACAACTGTTGACAGGACGCCACACAACTGTTGACGGGACGCCACACAACTGTTGACGGGACGCCACACAACTGTTGACGGGACGCTCCACAACTGTTGACGGGACGCCACACAACTGTTGACAGACAGCTGCACTGTTCTTGACCTAGTTGAAATCTCACAAAATGTCCTTCACTGACCCATTAGAAAATGGTCAAAAACTTGCCAGTCCTCGCAACATCTTGAAGCTTGTATACGAAGAGTATCAATACATAAGGTAGCTGCCAGTCCTCGCAACATCTTAAAGCTTGAGTAACAATACATAATGTAGTTGTCATGTGTGCCAACACTAACGGTCCCACACCGGAATTGCAGTTCACGGTTGGCGCAAACGGTAAACCACGATGGTCGCCACTGCACCCACAGTACCTGTTATTTTGAACGTACTCGACGGCCCGCAGTTTTAGTGCAGTCAACAACACGTCACGGAAACAACAGGCAAAAAAGCCACACTCTACATGAAATCCAGAGTTCACAGTGCTGCATCAAGCACTGAACTCAATAGCTGGGCGATGAAACTTTACATTCCCAGTCCAGAAATGGGGAATCTGCATCAACAAAGCCTAGCTAGTAACTTTACAGAGCGTCAGCAGTCAGCCGACTATACAGAAATTTTGCCATTTTAAGGACAAAAGAAGAAGAAGAAGAAGAAGAAGAAGAAGAAGAAGAAGAAGAAGAAGAAGAAGAAGAAGAAGAAGAAGAAGAAGAAGAAGAAGAAGAAGAAGAAGAAGAAGAAGAAGAAGACGTGTATGGTTTTTCTATGTGTGTTGTTGTGTCTGTATCGCAGCAGACTCAATGTAACACTGGATGAGAAAGCAACGAGCATGGGACAGAAAGTAAGGTCCCTTTTCAAGTCTGGAAGAGACATGTTTAAGTGTGTGGCGAGTGGGGGTTGAGGGGTGTACGTTGTGTGAATGTATGTTTGTGTGTGTGTGTGACAAGTAAATCAAATCTAGCTTCGATGCTTATGACATATGGTGCTCACCCAGAAACGTATAGCCCAGTCCGCCTGTCCTCTGACTTTTAGTGCCGTTCCTCAACACCCATTTTAGGCCGCCTCAATCCGGAAGCCGGTGAGCGGTTTCAAACAAATGAACTCAACGCAGATTGGAACTATTGACTGACGGTTGGTGGATCAGCCAGTTAGTCACTGCGTTACTGCTGGTTTCAACTGATCAAGGTTTGGGGGAGAGATGGTGGTATGACATCTATTGTCTGTACAGACTCTACTGTCTTATAATAATACTAACGCGCGTGCGCGCGAGCGTGTGAGGCAGATAGACTGACACTAACAGACAGGCAGACAGGCAGGAAGACAGACAGGCAGGCAGGAGCTAGAGATGAAGAGAGTAGGAAAGATTATGTCACACACGCGCGCGCGCGCGCAACACTCAAGTATCTCTGCACTCAATGAAGAAAAAGCGGGAAAATGAAAGCTAAATAGGAACAAATGAGAACAAAGAAACAATTTCACATCAAAAGGTAAATTCTTAGTAGGAACATAATTTGTCAACACAAAAACACGATAACAGGTGTGATAAACAACACGAAGCAGCCTTATCATAATTTTATTCCTGATAAACAATGACACACCTTTAGTTCTTTCTTCTGTGATATTCAAATTTTAAAACAAATACAGAACCAGGGAACAGACCAGAAAATACAATCTATTGCAGTTAGCAAAACGAATATAAGATTAATGGTTCAACTGAAGGCAAGAAAAAGAAATATTAAATAATACGTAAGGTCAGATAATACAGTATATTCCTTTTTGGTACTGATGAAAAATAGAGCGAACATTTACAATTAGGGCTGTACGTACGCACTTGCATGCAGGAAGGCAGACAGACAATCAGACAGGTAGACATATATGACAACCAGGCAGACAGATATAGAAGACGGTGCAAACGAAGAGGCAGATAGACAGACATTCAGGCTGGCAGATGTATAAAACAGGCATGCAGACTGACATGAAGATAGGCAGGCAGACATATAAGACAGGTAGGCAGGCCGACATATAAGACAGGTAGGCAGGCCGACATATAAGACAGGTAGGCAAACAAACAGGTCGATTGACAAGTAGGCAGGTTGGCAGCAAGACAGTTTAGACAGTCGGGTAAACAGACAGGTTATTAGACACACAGACAAGCAGACATATCAGACAAACATATACATACTTTTGTAGAGGACTTCCGTGTTGCTAGGCAACAGCTGATGCCCGCCATCTCTGTTGGTGTCAGTGGCCAGGGAGAGGGACGCAGAAGGTTGCCGGTCTGTGTTGCTTGTCTCTCTGTGTTTGGCCTGCAGTGTCATCATAGGGTTATATAACATCAGACCGTCATTAATACAGTATACCATAGAGTCAGGCCAAGGCGACCATGATCCTACAGGAACTATTATCGGCTAAGTTCTGAGTAAAATCTAAAACCAATCATTGCTGCACTAAACCGTGGAGCGTTTTGTCAAATCATACAGGATCTTTTTTGTCAAACCACACAGGATTTTGTCAAACCACACAGTATTTTGTCAAACCACATAAGATTTTGTCAAACCATCGAGAATTGTATCAATCCATACATCATTATGTGAGACCACCTAGAACTGAATCAAACCATCCAGCATTTGATTTTATCAAGAATCCTCTCACATAGTCTTTTTCTATCACTTTTTTCCTACAGATATTTCTAGTGTTCTCATGTTCCACTTTCTTTCTTCTCGCACCTTGACAACCCCCCCCCCCCCCCCCTAACGATGATTGTTTTCTGTATCTGATGTCCCTGAGAAGCCACTTTGAATAGCCACTGGATAATATAGAACATTTCTTTCATTGTATTATTATTATTATTATTATTATTATTATTATTATAATTTTATTATTAATAATATTACTGTGCAACTAAATGTAGTAATACAATTGAAATTATGTTAGGTGTATTAACATATACTTGTAAAGAAAAATTCTATACATAATTACAGTCTTCTTACCAAAAAACAAAGAGAGAGAGAGAGGGGGGGGGGGGGTCGGGGGAACACCAATGTTTGGCGCCCAAATAAAAAACCTCACATATTTTCCCGCCTTACCCAGACAGTCTGTCTGACCCCAACCCTGCCTTGTTGCTAAGCAGGAAGCCAACTATGTTTTCCCTTATAAAACATACATGCAAACATAAGCACTGGCTTACTGTTATTCTAAGTGAGGACAGACGCTGACACGACAGTATCGTTAAGGTAGGCTGGTATGGAAGGGAGGTTAGGGGAGGGGGAGTTCAAGGTGCGTAAGCTCCTAAGTTTAAGCGTTAATGCAAAAGTCATTCTTTAAAAATTCAACGTATAGGACTGTACATTTCATAGTTCCAGAGACACAGTGTTTAGCTGTTGTGTGTATGTGGACATGTCTGAGATAAACTAGGCATAAGTTACAGAGACACAGTGTTTAGCTGTTGTGTATATGTGGACATGTCTGAGATAAACTAGGCATAAGTTACAGAGACACAGTGTTTAGCTGGTGTGTGTATGTGGACATGTCTGAGATAAACTAGGCATAAGTTCCAGAGACACAGTGTTTAGCTGTTGTGTGTATGTGGACATGTCTGAGATAAACTAGGCATAAGTTACAGAGACACAGTGTTTAGCTAGTGTGTGTATGTGGACATGTCTGAGATAAACTAGGCATAAGTTACAGAGACACAGTGTTTAGCTGTTGTGTATATGTGGACATGTCTGAGATAAACTAGGCATAAGTTACAGAGACACAGTGTTTAGCTGGTGTGTGTATGTGGACATGTCTGAGATAAACTAGGCATAAGTTCCAGAGACACAGTGTTTAGCTGTTGTGTGTATGTGGACATGTCTGAGATAAACTAGGCATAAGTTACAGAGACACAGTGTTTAGCTAGTGTGTGTATGTGGACATGTCTGAGATAAACTAGGCATAAGTTACAGAGACACAGTGTTTAGCTAGTGTGTGTATGTGGACATGTCAGAGATATAGGCATAAGTTACAGAGACATAGTGTTTAGCTGTTGTGTGTATGTGGACATGTCTGAGATAAACTAGGCATAAGTTACAGAGACACAGTATTTAGCTGGTGTGTGTATGTGGACATATCCGTGATAAGTTAGGCATAAGTAAGAGTGGGCACTAACACAAATGCCATTTTATTATTCTTTTCTCAGAATGTAAAACCAAAAGATTGGATTTTATTAACTTAACATTTTTTTTTAATGATAGATGGACAGAACCGACAAGCCAAGTGGCAGACATAATGTAACATACAGATGGACAGAACAGACAAGCTAAGTGACAGACAGAATGTAACATACAGATGGACAGAACCGACAAGCCAAGTGACAGAATGTAACATACAGATGGACAGAACCGACAAGCCAAGTGACAGACAGAATGTAACATACAGATGGACAGAACCGACAAGCCAAGTGACAGAATGTAACATACAGATGGACAGAACAGACAAGCCAAGTGACTGACAGAATGTAACATACAGATGGACAGAACAGATGACAGACAGACAGACAGATGTAACATACGACAAGCCAAGTGACAGAATGTAACATACAGATGGACAGAACAGACAAGCCAAGTGACAGAATGTAACATACAGATGGACAGAACAGACAAGCCAAGTGACAGAATGTAACATACAGATGGACGGAACAGACAAGCTAAGTGACAGAATGTAACATACAGATAGACAGAACAGACAAGCCAAGTGACAGACAGAATGTAACATACAGATGGACAGAACCAACAAGCCAAGTGACAGACATAATGTAACATACAGATAGACAGAACCGACAAGCAAAGTGACAGACATAATGTAACATACAGATAGACAGAACCGACAAGCCAAGTGACAGACAGAATGTAACATACAGATAGACAAAACCGACAAGCCAAGTGACAGACAGAATGTAACATACAGATGGACAGAACCGACAAGCCAAGTGACAGACAGAATGTAACATACAGATGGACAGAACCGACAAGCCAAGTGACAGACAGAATGTAACATACAGATAGACAGAACAGACAAGCAAAGTGACAGACAGAATGTAACATACAGATAGACAGAACAGACAAGCCAAGTGACAGACAGAATGTAACATACAGATGGACAGACAACAGACAGACAGAAGCAAAGATGGACAGACAGAATGACAGTAACATACAGATAGACGAGAACAAGACAAGCTAAGTGACAGACAGAAGTGTAACAGAATGTAACATACAGATGGACAGACAAGCCAAGTGAGACAGAATGTAACATAAGTGACCGACAAGCCATAGAATGTAACATACAGATGGACAGAACAGACAAGCCAAGTGACAGACAGAATGTAACATACAGATGGACAGAACCGACAAGCCAAGTGACAGACATAATGTAACATACAGATGGACAGAACAGACAGCCAATAGACAGAATGTAACATACAGACACAAAGCAAAGTGACAGACAGAATGTAACATACAGATGGACAGAACAGACAAGCCAGTGACAGACAGAAGCATAAGTGGACAGACAGACAAGTGACAGACAGAATGTAACATACAGATAGACAGAACAGACAAGCAAAGTGACAGACAGAATGTAACATACAGATAGACAGAACAGACAAGCAAAGTGACAGACAGAATGTAACATACAGATAGACAGAACAGACAATCAAAGTGACAGACATAATGTAACATACAGATAGACAGAACCGACAAGCCAAGTGACAGACAGAATGTAACATACAGATAGACAGAACCGACAAGCCAAGTGACAGACAGAATGTAACATACAGATGGACAGAACAGACAAGCCAAGTGACAGACAGAATGTAACATACAGATGGACAGAACAGACAAGCCAAGTGACAGACAGAATGTAACATACAGATGGACAGAACCGACAAGCCAAGTGACAGACAGAATGTAACATACAGATAGACAGAACAGACAAGCCAAGTGACAGACAGAATGTAACATACAGATAGACAGAACCGACAAGCCAAGTGACAGACAGAATGTAACATACAGATAGACAGAAGTAACATACAGATAGACAGAACAGACAAGCAAAGTGACAGACAGAATGTAACATACAGATAGACAGAACAGACAAGCCAAGTGACAGACAGAATGTAACATACAGATAGACAGAACCGACAAGCCAAGTGACAGACAGAATGTAACATACAGATAGACAGAACAGACAACCAAAGTGACAGACAGAATGTAACATACAGATAGACAGAACAGACAACCAAAGTGACAGACAGAATGTAACATACAGATAGACAGAACAGACAACCAAAGTGACAGACAGAATGTAACATACAGATAGACAGAACAGACAAGCCAAGTGACAGACAGAATGTAACATACAGATAGACAGAACAGACAACCAAAGTGACAGACAGAATGTAACATACAGATAGACAGAACAGACAACCAAAGTGACAGACAGAATGTAACATACAGATAGACAGAACAGACAACCAAAGTGACAGACAGAATGTAACATACAGATAGACAGAACCGACAAGCCAAAGTGACAGACATAATGTAACATACAGATAGACAGAACAGACAACCAAAGTGACAGACAGAATGTAACATACAGATGGACAGAACAGACAAACCAAAGTGACAGACAGAATGTAACATACAGATGGACACAAGACAGGGGAAACTGCCTAGTAAAAACTATAGGGAGAGAGGAAGACCTGACCTGGCTGTGTTTCTGTTGTCCACGAAAGAAGTTCATGAAGCTGGTCTTTCTGGCGACGCCATGTCTCGGCGCTGGCTTGTACAGCATGGCGTCCATACCACTCATCGAGGAGCTGTCGAGTGATCATGGAAACATGTGAATGAGGTCCTCAACTGACGTCTGCTATAAATGAATTATGTGACTTCTATACACATACTAACGTATACGTTTTCTCCAAGTAACATTTCTTTGGATATTAAACATGTAATCTGTTAACTCAGGGGCGCCCACTCAAAGTAGCATAGACATGAAGAGGCGAGGGTGGGGGGGGGGGGTGTCTACACCTGGCTGGGAGAGCTCCTATGCCTCTTTACAAATTGGCTAGAGGTGTGCTTTATTCCTTTTTAATTTTTTTATTTTTTTTTTTTTTTTTCATTAAAAAATTTTTTTTTTTTTTCTTTCTTTACAATTGGGGTGGAGAGGACCGGAGATTCAAGGAAAACAAGCCTTTAAGTTCCGGCGCTCCTAATTCAAAACCCTTTTTTTTTTTCCTCTACATATCTGTCAGCCCATGAGTCACAAAGATCTTGACGTGTGACGTTGTTTATGTTTACATGATGTTATTTTCAAGTCTGCTTCTGTGTTTACAGAACACGTGATCTTTCAGTCCTGTCTTTGGAACGTACATGGCGAATGTGATCAACGGAGACACGAAAAAAAAAAAAAAGAAAGAAAAAAGCTACTGAGTAGAAAATCAGAGCAATATTAACAAATGCAGTCGGACAATGAAACTTATCTACGAGGCAAGGATGTCATCCAAACAGGCATCATTCACCTACGATTTGGTAACACTGCAACGCTACCCTGGTCCGCAGACCATAACCTACCATTTTGTTCAGCTAGTGGAGATTTAAACACTAATTCTGTTTCAAATGAGAAAAGTGCTCTTGAGACAGTTGAACTGATGAGAACAGTTTACAAAGATCAATATTTATCCGTATTTAATATCATATTAATCTGCCACCATCATCTCTGTCAGACATCTGTTTTTCCATATCCAGTTCCCTGATTCTGGCAAAGAGTTTATCAGTCAATGCCAGCATAAACTGACCGTTCCAGTCCAGCTTCATCTTCAGTCTTTTCCACGTCAGTTTTCAATCGTCAATACAACCTCGTGTTAGAGACGCACATTAACAGGCAGACATACATTTAAAGGTATGTTATTGATATCAAACGATCAGAATTTGCAAAAACCAATGTTCTCTACTGGATTATTTCAGTAACATGGAATAGATCTACAATATATCTTCTTCAAGTTAAGTAAACTGAGCATTGCTGACGATGCGGACATTGTTCTCAGTCACTCACACACACACACACACACACACACACACACACACACACACACACACCAGACGCATATATACACATATGGGTGTGCGTATAAATATATATATATATATATATATATATACGCACACCCACACACACACACACACACACACACTACGCATATTTACACATATGGGTGTGCGTATATATATATATATATATATATATATATATATATATATATATATATATATATATATATATATATATATATACATATATACGCACACCGTCACATACACACACACGCATAAATGTATGCGCGCACACACGCGCTAACACACATACACGCACTATCAATTTTATATACTGCTATCAGCAGGCTAAATATAACAAGCTGATTACATTTTCAGCTTCATTATCCTTACCCGCACATGAGTGTAGGTTGTATCAAACTCACCTAGCCATGGCAGATGCCCCAATTTTCTTCTTCTTCTTCTTCTTCTTCTTATTATTATTATTATTATTATTATTTTTATTATTATTATTATTATTATTATTATTATTATTATTCTGTCTTTGTCTAGTCCTCTAGTGGCAGCACCAGAACAGGGTGGTCCCTTACGTTAGCTATGTATATAGTCTATGATATTTCCGCGGGCTTTCTCAGTGGTTGACCTCTAGAACTGTTGTATCTGTATAACGTTGCTCTCTGTGGTTGACCTCTAGAACTGTTGTATCTGTATAACGTTGCTCTCTGTGGTTGACCTCTAGAACTGTTGTATCTGTATAACGTTGCTCTCTGTGGGGCCCTGTCTGGTGCCAATCTTATTACATGACCAAACCAGCTGAGGTGTTGTCTACATATAAAGTTCACTATTGGTTCTGTACCGACTCATCTCCTGATTTCGTCGTTTCTAAGTCACCCTGCATGCCATGTAAATTCACACTAGTTTAACACTACTTCCTCTATAGGTTGGCTGAAACTGACTTCCGTTAAATGCTGGCCCGGAATTGACTCCCGTTAGATGCTGGACAAAACTGATTCCCGTTAGATGCTGGACAAAACTGATTCCCGTTAGATGCTGGACAAAACTGATTCCCGTTAGATGCTGGACAAAACTGATTCCCGTTAGATGCTGGACAAAACTGATTCCCGTTAGATGCTGGAACAAACTGATTCCGTTAGATGCTGGACAAACTGATTCCCGTTAGATGCTGGACAAAACTGATTCCCGTTAGATGCTAGACGAAACTGACTTCGGTTAGATACTTACCGAAACTGACTTCGGTTAGATACTTGCCGAAACTGACTTCGGTTAGATACTTACCGAAACTGACTTCGGTTAGATACATGCCAAAACGGATTTCGTTTAGATGCTAGCTGAACTGGACTGGCTTAGTTAGATGCTGGCCAAAACTGACTTCGGTTAGATGCTGGCGGAAACTGATTTTTAGCAGCCTTGGGGAGGTGGTGTAGGGTTGGGGGGGGGTAGAAAAGGAGGGAGAAGAAGGACGTGGTGCCTGGACAAGCAGGGCGACAGGCGAGTTTGATGAGGCAGACAGCAGAGGAATACTTACTGTACCCGATCGTTTCTGAGCCTGGCTTTGTGGGGTTTGTGTTCTGAAAGAACAAATCAGTCAACATTATGTCATCAAGGCACTGTCTGTACAATAAATAAATTGATCCATACCATGTCATCAAGGCACTGTCTGTACAATAAATAAATAGATTCATACCATGTCATCAAGGCACTGTCTGTACAATAAATAGATTCATACCATGTCATCAAGGCACTGTCTGTACAATAAATAAATAGATTCATACCATGTCATCAAGGCACTGTCTGTACAATAAATAAATAAATTCATACCATGTCATCAAGGCACTGTCTGTACAATAAATAGATTCATACCATGTCATCAAGGCACTGTCTGTACAATAAATAAATAGATTCATACCATGTCATTAAGGCACTGTCTGTAAATAAATAAATAGATTCATACCATGTCATTAAGGCACTGTCTGTACAATAAATAAATAGATTCATACCATGTCATTAAGTGACTGTACAATAAATAAATTCATACCATGTCATTATGACACTGTCTGTCCAATAAATAAATCGATTAATACCATGTCATTAGGACACTGTCCGGACAATAAATAAATAGATTCATACCATGCCACTAAGGCACTGTATTTACAATAAATAAATAGATCAATATCATGCCATTAGGGCACTGTTTGTACAATAAATAAACAAATACATATCAACACACAGTGGGTATGTTCTCAATTATAGCACAATGTTTATTTTAAAGGAAGATTTTATCATGTCTAAAGTGGAAATACCTGTGCAATATTTTAAAGGAAGATTTTATTGTGTCTAAAGTGGAAATACCTGTGCAATATTTTAAAGGAAGATTTTATTGTGTCTAAAGTGGAAATTACCATGTGCCATATTTTAAAGGGAAAGATTTTATTGTGTCTAAAGTGGAAATACCTGTGCAATATTTTAAAAGGAAGATTTATTGGTGTCTAAAGGGGAAATACACGTGCAATATTTAAGGGAGATTTTCTTGTGTCTAAGTGGGAAATACGTGTGCAATATATCAAAGGAAGATTTTATTGTGTCTAAAGTGGAAATAACTGTGCAATATTTTAAAGGAAGATTTTATTGTGTCTAAAGTGGAAATACCTGTGCAATATTTTAAAGGAAGATTTTATTGTGTCTAAAGTGGAAATACCTGTGCAATATTTTAAAGGAAGATTTTATTGTGTCTAAAGTGGAAATACCTGTGCAATATTTTAAAAGAAGATTCTATCACGTCTAAAGTGGAAATACCCGAGCGCTCACCTTGAGCCCCACCTGTGTCATACAAGGCAGGTGATGTGCTAGAATGGACACCGGCCTCGCCTTGGAGAACATGATCCCTGTTTGTTCTGTAGCCTGGTTCCCTTATGCCTTCAGATAGGTCCTGGTTTGTTTGATACTGCTGAAAGTAGCATACTGGCTAATGAAAGTGAAACAGACATGCAAGTAGACACTGATACAGCCAAACAGGCAGATACTTTGCCATTCAACGCGTAAATGTTATTATTAATTGCCGAATGGCAAATATATAAAATAATATACTTGATATAGCAGGAAAAGTTAAAGCAAATACTTTTACAGAGAACTAACATTTCCAAAGTTCATTCCCTTTAACCCAAAATTTTTTTCCCCCCCCCCAAAAATTGACCATGTTTAACTTGCTGCTGGAAAAAAAAATTTTTGGCCTGGGTTTTTTTGTGCCCTTTTGGGAGCCCCAAAAAAAATGGGCCCAATATTATTGGGGTGTTTTGCCAGACCCACGGCAAAAA
>CAJHNH020005532.1:0-2500 GCA_905116865.2 Candidula unifasciata
TTTTGTAGAAAAAGACAAGCATATATGACAGAGAGCAGTGTCATAAAGTTACCTCGTATTATTCCGCATAAAGATAAACATTATAAAGTTTTCTTTAGCTGTACAGCCTGCAGTGCAATAACATCACTTCTGGAAAAGCACAATAGTTCCGCAAATAGCCATCTAGTCACCCAAACATAACCTGGCACTTACCGAATCCGGCAAAAGCTTTTCAAATCTGACTAACGAAGAAAGATGCCTTCTTTCTCCACCTGGTTGTAGTTGGTAATGAAGAAATATTGGCCGCTATATGCAAGCAGAATTTCTGAAGTGGTTGTCGCTGCCTGACTGGGGACATCTGTCGTGTTATATTACTGTGTTTATTTAACACCACACAAGAATATGACGATGAGACTGAACATGGGGAAAAGGGCAAGCTGGCAAAAATACAACCCAAAGTTTTGATCTATGTCTTGATCAGCGGAGAAAACATTGATCCCATGGATTCTGCAAGGTCTTGTTCTTCTTTCTTTCTTTCTTTCTTTCTTTCTTTCTTTCTTTCTTTCTTTCTTTCTTTCTTTCTTTCTTTCTTTCTTTCTTTCTTTCTTTCTTTCTTTCTTTCTTTTTTTCTTTCTTTCTTTCTTTCTTTCTTTCTTTCTTTCTTTCTTTCTTTCTTTCTTTCTTTCTTTCTTTCTTTCTTTCTTTCTTTCTTTCTTTCTTTCTTTCTTTCTTTCTTTCTTTCTTTCTTTCTTTCTTTCTTTCTTTCTTTCTTCTTCTTCTTCTTCTTTTTAGTTGAGCTGAGTTTATTTGAGTCATATTGACATCACAGCACTCATGGCATTGTAATGCGCGCGCCGTCCTCATCTTCAGCAGCCAGCGCAGATTCCTTGAAGACGACGCCGGTCTCCTTTGCTTCCTAGTACTGTACTTGTTACCCATTTAGTACTGGGTCGACGTTAGAGCCAAGGTCATTCCTGAAAAGTCCGGCTCCCTTAGGACCCGACCGAACCCCCTACCTTCCGATCCACAGACGACCATCTCGTCGCGCCACCACGACAGCCTCCCCCCCCCACCCCACCCCTACCTCACCCCCATTTCCACTCCATATTGCACTGTATGATGTGAATACATACAAATATAGGGAGTCGAGCCGAGGGATATAGAAAACAGAAAGGCAAAGACTGGAGAGAGACAGACAGACAGACAGACAGACAGACAGACAGACAGACAGACAGACAGACAGACAGACAGACAGACAGACAGACAGACAGACAGACAGACAGACAGACAGACAGACAGACAGACAGACAGACCGACCGACCGACCGACAGACAGACAGACAGACAGACAGACAGACAGACAGACAGACAGACAGACAGACAGACAGACAGACAGACAGATATAGGAAGAGAGAGAGAGACAGACAGATATAGGGAGAGAGAGCGAGAGGGACAGAGAGAGACAGAGAGAGGGACAGAGACAGAGTGAGACAGAGAGAGGGACAGAGATAGACAAAGAGAGGGACAGAGAGGGAAAGAGAGAGAGAGACCGAGAGAGACAGAGAGAGGGACAGAGAGACAGAGAGAGTGACAGAGAGAGAGTGACAGAGAGAGAGACAAAGAGAGAGAGAGAGGGAGAGAGAGAGAGAGAGAGAGAGAGAGAGAGAGAGAGAGAGAGAGAGAGAGAGAGAGAGAGAGAGAGAGAGAGAGATTCCCATCGTTTAGTAACAGTTCAGACTAAGGCTCTATTGTTGAGCGCCCCATTTACCCTCTGTGCTCAAAATAATCGTGGTTTTTGCCGACTCGACTCCAAACCGCCTGTTCGTTCTCATCCGGGAGAATATCGAATCTCCCGTCAGTGCCCAGTGTTGGGCGTCTGTTCCATTTAGAATGTCACATCTCCCGGAGACTTGATCACAAACACACACCAATTCGTGACCGGCCGATAGCTACGCGGGGAGTTCGAACCGGCAGTCGTTCCGTGTGGATTTTTATACAGAAACATTGCCTCTATTGTAAGGGTGGTTGTCGTAGGTATGTCCTCGCTACCATGTCCACTCCTCGTCCCGAATGATCTTTATCCGTTTTGTGTGACTTTTAAAGTGTCGGAATCTCAGTCGGTACTGCAGAAGGTTCAGAATGGACAAATGTGATACGAATAGATCTAAGCATTATCACGTCAACATAATAGATAGTCGCGTGGATTTACTGTTCAGGTATGAAGTAGTACGAGGCAATGAACGAGCAGATTCTCTGTGCGCTTGTAGGACTCTATTTGGGGGTGGCGGCGTAGGATATAGCTACCGCTACCGCTAATCTACTGCGTTTACGTTGAAGTCGGTGTGCATATGTATGAGGGGCTAGGAACCGACAGTCTGCATACAAATATGCCATATCTGTCAAACGGATATACATCCAAACACAGGTCTTGGAACAAAATCAGAAATAGATGAATAACCAGGACTTTCTGATGGAGTTTACAGCAAACAAACGTTCGCCGGCTTTAAACTCAGGTGGAAAGT
>CAJHNH020005532.1:7500-20354 GCA_905116865.2 Candidula unifasciata
TCTGGGCTGACACATACAAGTTTCATATTTGTACCAGGGCAGGCAGGCGTCTGGTAAATGAACACGCTGATCGGCTTGCAGGTGAAGCTACGGTCGAGGGTGGACAAGCTATGGAGTAGGCTGATATACTGAATGCTCTACCAGAAGTAAGAGGTGTGCGAGAACCATGCGATGACTGTGAATCTGCAACCATGACCAGACTGCAAGAACAACATATTAAAAGGGGTGTGGCCAGACAAAAGCACTATGCAGGAAGCCAAAGAAGAATATGAAACCAACACAAAAATGGTGTCTTGAGCCGCTGCATGCTGCGGAATTTACTAAGGAGGGGATCTGAGAACTTATGGACTGAATGGTTCCATGTGCAGTGAGGATAATCTGTCGACTAACTAATTCACTAGCTAACTCCTAATTATTTTTCTATGGAGGAGTGTCAAAGGGTAGGCAGCGATACCACTGGGTGAAAACCTTAAAAAAATTTACCAAAGTGGATATTAAAAACAAAAGAAAAAAAAATCAAAACTATCGAAATGAAATATTTCCCACGGCGAATCCTCGGTGTAACTACAAGAAACAAAATCAGAAGTGACTATGTCGCAAAAGAAGGCTAGTATTATATTACATGAAGAAACAACACATCAAATGGTTTGGACATGTGTCACGACTACCACCAGATAGTACCCAGAGGTCAACCATGCGAGTGATGGATGGATAGAAGATACGAAGCTGTAAATAACCGCATTTACGCAGCACATACCAAGGCTCTCACCCGAAGACTCTTCAAAACCTGAAGTTGAAAGGCCGAACAGGATTAGAGAAGAAGAAGAAGAAGAAGAAGAAGAAGAAGAAGAAGAAGAAGAAGAAGAAGAAGAAGAAGAAGAAGAAGAAGAAGAAGAAGAAGAAGAAGAAGAAGAAGAAGAAGAAGAAGAAGCCGATGACGACGACGAAGAAGAAGAAGAAGAAGAAGAAGAAGAAGAAGAAGAAGAAGACGAAAACCAACATCCGTCGGTCAGAGTTCACAAACAGGGCATGGGTATTTGAAATCCATTGCAACCTTCATTACCAAGATGGTTCCTGATTGATTGAGATCTAACTGTCCACTGTAACTCGACACCGCAACAGAACACCGAAGTATGGATTTACTGACCTCGGGGTTCACTTTCTGGTGCTATCAATTTCCTACAAATGATGCCTTTCAACGGTGTCTTCAATGGTGTCCCTAGCCAGACCTAGATAGCCTGTCAGCAGATTAATCCATTACTCCGGCGTTCCAATTTCGGCACGCTTGGGCCACTCGCCTTCTGAATGACCTTACAGGACAGGGCTAATTATTGACCAGTGGTTGGTCACATTCAGTCCGGTTAGATGCCCGGAGATTCAGGATAGTCATACCAGTATTAGGTTGCAGTCATGACAGAAGGACGAGAAGATGGTCATTGTTTAAGCTGGCCGTTAATTTCCGGGGCTGTCACTAAAGTATGAAATATTGTTGTCCATTGGTCATTTTATTGTTATGAAAGAATATCCCGTAGCTTCTATATGTCATTAAAAGGTATTCTGTATTTTTCCCATGCTCTACTACTACCAAAAAAATATTCTGTTCTGCAGTCATCAAAAAAGCAGACTTCTATAGTTTCCAAATCGACTTGTTTGTATGCAGACTACACTCCCCCACCCCTTTTCCACCCCCTCTAAGGTAGATGTACTCCCATTTCGAAGCACACACCTCTTATTAGACTCCACTTACGACATGTGTGTTAGCCTACAGTGAGTTTATACCTTTTCCCTCCAAAATGAAGCGCCGGCATCCAGACCGTGAGACGACGAGTGTGATACCAACGATAACTTACAACCATGACGACGACGGTGATGACGGCGATGAAGATGAAGATGATGTTGATTACGAGACAGTTACAACGGTGATGATGATGAAGATGACGATGACGACGATTGTTATGATGATGAAGATAACGATGATATTGATACGTATGATAAGACCACTACTATGATGATGATGATGATGATAACTTCGACGGCGATAAAGGTGACGATGACGATGAAGATAACGATGAAGATTAAACTAATGACAAGACCACTACAACAATGATGATGCAGATGACGACGGTGATTATAATGATAATGATGATAATGACGACTAGGATTTTAATGAAAATGACGATAAGGACGACGATAATGAGGGCGATGCTAATAACCACCACAACAACCATTGACTAAAACTTCACAAACTCTACTTAAGCACCCGTCCTAGGGTTACCTGCACCTAGACCGGATGCTCAACTCGTTCTCGGGTGCGCGTTTTGTCATCTTCAACTGGACTAGTGTGTTTATTTGCGACTCTGTTTTGACAAGTTGTGTCTTTGATCTGCCCGATCATTCCCCCGTCAAAGCCGCTGGTTCTCACCTTTCTATATACGAATATGAAGAAGCAGAACGCCTTTTTTGTGTGCGGCTCTAAGAATACTCGGACAGGCGGTGGTGGGAGGAGGGAATGTTGAATAATGGTTGTTTTATCGTGTAAACTTTGTAGACGCGTGCAAGATCAGGGCCGGCTCGGCGGGTGAGAGGAAGTGTCAGAAAGGTGGTATAGTTAATTTGTTAGCACATTTCGTCTTTTCAGACGACGGTATTATATTGTGCCTAATCCCCGTGTGGGTATCCAGGCCCTGTTATAGGGACAACAAGAATAGACCCACTGCCTACACAAAAACAGGTCGTAAGAGTCGACTAATTGGGAGCTTTCTTCAAAGTCGGAGTGCATCTGCCTGAGAGTCTGCATACAACACTCAAATTTTAGAACAGGGCTGCAGTCCAGAAGTGAACGAACAACCAGAACTTTCCACCAGAGTTTACAGCTGGTGAACGCGAAGAAGAAGAAGAAGAAGAAGAAGAAGAAGAAGAAGAGGAAGAAGAAGAAGATAGTGTGCTATAGGAAGGCATACGCCTGCGAGTGTGACTGGCAAGAGCTCCTGGTTGTAAGAAGAGTCCAGTTCTGGTCAGAGATAAAGTTGCTTCTCCCCAACTGAACAAAGCCTGTGTAGTTGTCGTATGGCAGTTTCGTCACTCACTTTTACTTCCGGATTACTTTCCCATAATCCCCAGGTGCTCTGAGACAGGGATGATCTGAATGGTGGCTCTGGTTTGTCTAGAGGCCTACCCCTGGGTTCAAACTTCCATTCAGCCTATCTCAGGAATGAGGTGACACGAGCTCTGACTCCTCAGGGTTAATACCAACTCTTGGGTACTACTCGGCCAGACGTCCTCATTACTAGTTTTGCCCCCAGACTGGTAAACAACGTTAACACAGTCCAATATATAGACAACAGTGAGTCAGACAAGACATGAATACACTTCCGACAGTGACGAATGATTCCAACGTAACGACTTTTCAAGAATAAAAAACCTTGTGAACAAGAACGATTATGTAATAATTCATTGATACAACGGAAGATTAAATGAGAACACAAAGAACCAGAATGACGTTTCGAGTCCTCGAAGAATTGAGACTAGAGAAGGGGTCTCCTTAATTTGCCTCAGCCATTTCTTGATTCATCACGGTATGGAGAGTAAAGGCAGATTACAAGAGCGCATTTGGATTCTGGCTGTCAAAGTGTTCCTTAGCTCTAACGACTTATCTGCTCCAGATCCTGCAGCTCCTCAGTGTCAAATAGAGAGTCTTTGTAACGTCTTGTTTCTCGGAGCGTCTCCAGACGACGATGATTCTCTCCAGGGTTCGATGGAAAGACAACCAATCCTTCCTGGAGACGTGTTGATGTCGGTTTCACAAATAGCCTGGCATAGCAGACAAAGGCAGGTCAATACGAGTAGGTTCCTCCCCGGTTGATGGTTAGCTGGAGAACCGAACTACCTCACGGACACGTGCTGGATCTTCAAATATCCTACAAACAGCAAGGCAACACACATCAGCAAACCTAACCCAACGTACTCCGCTAATCACCCTCCTCTCAGTCTCCTTAAATACTCAGAGGTTAATGTGGGCTAGTCTTTAAGGTTGACTTTATACATCTCGGAGCCCCTACAGTTTCTTAGAGCGAGCACCAGAGTTAGACCACGTTTCCTTTAACTCCAACAGTTTCTGAATCCTGTTTCGTAGCGAAAGCCAGTCATATCTCTATCAGTCCTCATCTCTCCATATATATATCACATTTTTTAAACGTCGCTCGCGTCACCCCTTAGAGATCTACATACTCTCCATTCCTCGTTTGTGTATTTCACTTGTGTTTGAAAAAGGCTGCCCGGCCGAAACGTTAGGTTGTGTTGTTTTGTGCACGTTTTCCGCTTTCCCATTTTGTTGAGCTTTTTAGTCAAATTTCTCTGGAATTCATTGTATTAGCTTGACTGCAGTCACCCCCATAGTTTCACCATTTTTAGAAGAGCGCTGCCCGTTTTCAGCGGTTAACCAAGTCATCAAGTTCAGAGACCAATTAAAAGATCATAACAGAACATACAAGTTTATCAATACATTAATTACACTCCAGACAGATGGATTGATTGATCCGAATAGGTTAAGAAAGCCGGCTAGAAGAATTCACGGAGAAATTTCAGCCGAAAGTGCATTCCTAACAGAATCGCTGTCGTCTCTCATCGCAGGCGATCGTAGACAAACAGATTCGCATTATCATTCTGCTTACCTTTTCTCGCAAACACATACAGGCACTGTGCGTCTAATTCTAGTTTAGGAGAATAAAAGTAATACGTTGAATGACAAATAAATATAATAATATACTCGAAATTCATGAAATTTTGTAAGCAAATACTTCAAGAGAAGTTTGAAGTTTGAACGACGGATCAACATCATGGCACACATCATGGCATACATCATCGCACACATCATGGCATAAGTGTCCTGTTTTACTTCTAACTCAAGCCTGAGTCCGAAGAATCTCAGCGCAGTGCCTGAATTCCGTAGCACCGACGAGGATCCTGAAATACTGTAGGGAGATTTTTAAATCCAAATTTTGCCCGGGCAGCGGCGTTAGGCTAGGCTACTCTTTTCGATTTCAAGCCAAAAAGGGATTTGTTACGTGCACAACCTTACTCACGGGCGCCCGATCTTACTACCTAGAAAACAGGGGAAATTACTAGAAGTCCACGTGAAAAAATCCCAGCCTTCACCGGTGCCTGAACCTGGGACCTTCAGCACTCGAGGCGGACATCATGGCTCGAGACCACTCTGCTTCCCTGCTTTAGGAGAGAATTTCTTACATATTCAAAGGATGCCAGTTGGGTCCCTTACTGAATTATTGGGATGCTCCACCCCCTACCCAAGGCACCCCCGTTGTATTAAAAAAAAAAAAAACACAAGCAAAGTAAATGAAGTTTTTCCTACTCTTTCACTTAATTTTTTGATATTCGAAGCCCCACTCTGGCTTTTGCCAGGGGCCGCAATATAGGCAGGCCATCAATATGGCCAATTGTCTGAACGCGGTTGCTGGGACCTCTGCACGGTGATCCTCATCCGCATGGTGGCACTTTGTGTCATCGGGTGTTTATCGCTTGTGTGATGTCCTGGTGGGGTAGGAAGTCAGTCAGATCTATATGTTAAACACCAGTTGTCACTTACTTGGTGATGTGGTCAGCATCACGCCGGCCGTCCTTACTTCCTATGACATCATTTGGTCCCATTCAAGCCTGAGAGCCAAAGTCGTTTAAACAAACAAGTCGGGCTCCGTCAGGACTTGAACTCCCGCCTATCGGGATCCGCAGGCGATCGTCTAACCCCTAGACCACGGTGGCTAGCCCGAAAAACAAGCTAGACAACAATAACAGTGAAAGCCACAGACACATTCAGATTTGAACAAAGAAGACACAAACAATAGACTGCACAATTTATTGCCTGGCATATTTCGCTGTATCTCGCCAGGTGCATATTACAGTAACAATTAATTAAAATGAAGCAAATAGCTGAATCCTAGAAACTGAAACACAAATTCGAGTACATCTCAAACTGTTTCACCAAGGTAAGCGAAGGTAAACGACCATTTCTTCAGATTTGACTCCGTCATGACAAACGAATCTACCTGCCTACATGAAATTTAAAAAAAAAAATCTATACTTCCGTGATGTTAAAAAAAAAAAGCAACAGATACCCAAGCTGCGCTCGGTAGAGGAATGGAATAGACGCTACCAAGGACTCTTAACTCACTTGTCTCATTAGAAGCTGCTGTCTTGATAAGCCTGTCTGGAGTTACTCGCTCCAATTGCAGGTCATCTCAAAGTGGCGTTGGATTTGTGGGCATTTGGCTCGTAAAACATTGCATAAATAAGCCTCGGGTGGCGTTTTTCTTCTGGTGTAAGCTGAAGGCTGTACTGTACGTTGCTGACGTTCACCAAAGCAAGGTCTTGACACCCAGTACTGACACTGACATTGGTGCCTAAGCTGTCCCGGGGCATGGGGACCGCCTTGTGTTGGTGGTCCTGGGTTCAAGCCCCGGTGCAAGCTGTGATTTTTTTCACGTGGACATCCAGTATTTTCTCCTGGTCTCTGGGTAGTAAGATCGGACGCCCGTGTGCACTGTTGCACACGTAAAAAGTCCCTTGGCAGTTCGAAATCGAAAGGAGTGGCCTAACGGCCCTGCCCGGGCAAAATTTGGCGTTAAAAATCTACCCAAATATTTTTAGGATCCTCACCGATGCTACGGAGTTCGTTCACTACGCTGAGATTATTCAGACTCAGGCTTGAGATAGAAGTAGTTCGGAGCACTTATGGGTTACTACCTTTATGCCATGATGTTAATCGGTTGTATAAACTGAACCAGACCGAGCTGACACACTGATGTTACCAGGGATTACTGAGGTAAAGCTTTGAGAATGCAATGTCTGTGGCATGTCGGAATGCAGTGAACATTGCATTGATAAACCTACTTAAAGGCATAAACCATGCACATAGCTGCGAAAACAGAATACTAAAATAAATAAACCAAATAAGATTTGACAAAGCAGTATTCCTCGGAAACAAAAACAACCATATGCATAGATTTTAGAGATATTGGGGGGAAATAGTTAGTTGCGTTTCCTTTACAGGACGTTGCAGAACTAAAAGGCAAAAATACGTCCAGTAGTTTGCCACTGCTTCCTGGACAGTGGGCTTTCTTGATACCACTGTCGAAACCAACGCAAGGCGCATGGCCCGCAGCTGGGATCGAACCCAGCATCCCGGCATTACGAAGGGTTTGCATCAACTTAGCCACAAAGCCGACATTAGGGCAGAAAAGGCTCAGTATATTTCTTCTTTTTCTTCTACTTCTTCTTCTTCTTCTTCTTCTTCTTCTTCTTCTTCTTCTTCTTCTTCTTCTTCTTCTTCTTCTTCTTCTTCTTTTTCTTCTTCTTCTTCTTCTTCATCTTCTTCTTCTTCTTCTTCTTCTTCTTCTTCTTCTTCTTCTTCTTCTTCTTCTTCTTCTTCTTCTTCTTCTTCTTCTTCTTCTTCTTCGCCTTCACCAGCCCTGAACTGTTGCGGAAGGTTCTGATTGTTCGTCCACTTCTGGACTGCAGTCTTATATCAGAACCTGAGCGCTGCTACAGATCTGACTCATCTGTATGCAGAATGTGGGTTCTTTGCTTTGAAGAAAGCTCCCAATAAGTCGACGGACACGAAGCAAGGAACCAACAGTCTACATACAAATGTATTAGGTCTGCAAAACCGATGTGCACGCACCAGTTAGGTTCCATAAGAAGCCCATCATCCATAAGTGGACGAATACTCAAAACTTCCACTGGAGTTTACAGCCTGTCAATGCGAAGAATAAGAAAAAGGAGGAGGAGGAGGAGAAGAAGTAGTAGAAGAAGAAGAAGAAGAAGAAGAAGAAGAAGAAGAAGAAGAAGAAGAAGAAGAAGAAGAAGAAGAAGAAGAAGAAGAAGAAGAAGAAGAAGAAGAAGTAGCAGAAGAAGAAGAAGTAGCAGAAAAAGAAGAAGAAGAAGAAGAAGAAGAAGAAGAAGAAGAAGAAGAAGAAGAAGAAGAAGAAGAAGAAGAAGAAGAAGAAGAAGAAGAAGAAGAAGAAGTAGCAGAAAAATAATAATAATAATAATAATTAGAAGAAGAAGAAGCAGAAACAAGAAGAAGAAGAAGAGGAAGAAGAAGAAGAACAAGAAGAAGAAGAAGAAGAAGAAGAAGAAGAAGAAGAAGAAGAAGAAGAAGAAGAAGAAGAAGAAGAAGAAGGCTCAGAGTTAAAGATACGATTTTGCCTACCCCGCTGAAAGCATTTTTTGAAAGGAACCTTTCTTGCTCGCTGATCTCGTAAGACTGCAGGCTAAGCCGCAACATAAATGGTACAACTGCAGCTAGAAGGATGTGATTTCAAGGCAAGAGGAGATGGACTAATGCCACTGAAGTTACCCTATATTCACATAGAATGACGATGACCAGTTCTACTCATGGGGCTCGGAGCTTTCAACTCCCCACAACGCTCGACGGCAAAGGAGAAATGTTGATAGTCATGATGACGATTGTGGTGGTGATGACAAAGTTCGCAATCAGATAATACGCCAAGATCACAGTTTCGATGTTTTGACATGTATGCAGAATGGGAGAAAATGGGCCACCATGGCGGGCATGGGAGGCTAAGATACAGGGAACCAAACCTCCAGGGCGACCCAGGGTTTACTCAGAAGACAACATCTGACAGTCTCTGGTTGACAGAGGACTGGCTTGGAAGGAGGCCGGAAAAAAACTGCTGACATATTAGTCTGGCGATCCATCTGGCAAACCTCTACACCCCAGGGTAGAAGAGGAGCGACTAAGTAAGTAAGTAGGTAAGTAAGGTGGTGCTGACGATGATGATAATGACTGAAGAGCAGGTGGGATCACGGAAAACAATGGCAGCTTAAGTTCGTTTCCCTCTCAAAACAAAGATCCCATTACTGATCTCGGAAAACAGAAGTATATTTCACCTGTTAAATATCACATATTTCACATCTCCGCCATGCGGAGATAGGAGGAGAGAGAACGTCGAGGCGAAAAGGGGGCAGGTAGAATGGAAGTCAAGCTGTAAACAAGATGAATCATAAACATAAACATGCACTATATAAACTTAGAATATCATCAGCTATATATTTGTTTCGCTTATCTGCGCCGGTGTATATTTTACTGCGAGTTTATCAGGTCGCAGACGAAAACTGCGAATCCCGCCACGGTTTCCGTAAAAGATAGGGGCATGATACAACAATAGCGGTATCACACAAAACAGCAGGGGCATCACTCAGAAAGAGGGGCATCACACAACAACAGGTGCATCACACAACAATAGCTGCAGCACACAACAAAAGCTGCATCACACGATAATAGCTGCGTCACACAACAAAAGCTGCATCACACAACAAAAGCTGCATCACACAACAAAAGCTGCATCACACGATCATAGCTGCGTCACACAACAAAAGCTGCATCACACAACAAAAGCTGCATCACACGATAATAGCTGCGTCACACAACAAAAGCTGCATCACACAACAACAGGTGCGTCACACAGCAAAAGCTGCATCACACAACAAAAGCTGCATCACACGATAATAGCTGCGTCACACAACAAAAGCTGCATCACACGATAATAGCTGCGTCACACAGCAATAGCTGCAGCACACAACAAAAGCTGCATCACACGATAATAGCTGCGTCACACAACAATAGCTGCATCACACAACAAAAGCTGCAGCACACAACAATAGCTGCAGCACATAACAATAGCTGCAGCACACAAAAACAGGTGCGTCACACAACAATAGCTGCAGCACACAACAACAGGTGCGTCACATAACAATAGCTGCATCACACAACAAAAGCTGCATCACACAACAATAGCTGCAGCACACAACAATAGCTGCATCACACGATAATAGCTGCATCACACAACAATAGCTGCATCACACAACAATAGCTGCATCACACAACAATAGCTGCAGCACACAACAAAAGCTGCAGCACACAACAATAGCTGCAGCACACAACAATAGCTGCAGCACACAACAATAGCTGCAGCACATAACAATAGCTGCATCAGACAACAAAAGCTGCATCACACAACAAAAGCTGCAGCACACAACAATAGCTGCATCACACAACAAAAGCTGCAGCACACAACAATAGCTGCAGCACATAACAATAGCTGCATCACACAACAAAAGCTGCATCACACAACAATAGCTGCAGCACACAACAATAGCTGCATCACACGATAATAGCTGCAGCACACAACAAAAGCTGCAGCACACAACAATAGCTGCAGCACACAACAATAGCTGCAGCACACAACAATAGCTGCAGCACATAACAATAGCTGCATCACACGATAATAGCTGCATCACACAACAATAGCTGCAGCACACGATAATAGCTGCAGCACATAACAATAGCTGCAGCACATAACAATAGCTGCAGCACATAACAATAGCTGCAGCACATAACAATAGCTGCATCACACGATAATAGCTGCATCACACAACAATAGCTGCAGCACACGATAATAGCTGCAGCACATAACAATAGCTGCAGCACATAACAATAGCTGCAGCACATAACAATAGCTGCAGCACACGATAATAGCTGCATCACACAACAATAGCTGCATCACACAACAATAGCTGCTTCACACAACAATAGCTGCAGCACACAACAATAGCTGCATCACACGATAATAGCTGCAGCACACAACAAAAGCTGCAGCACACAACAATAGCTGCAGCACACAACAATAGCTGCAGCACACAACAATAGCTGCAGCACATAACAATAGCTGCATCACACGATAATAGCTGCATCACACAACAATAGCTGCAGCACACGATAATAGCTGCAGCACATAACAATAGCTGCAGCACATAACAATAGCTGCAGCACATAACAATAGCTGCAGCACATAACAATAGCTGCATCACACGATAATAGCTGCATCACACAACAATAGCTGCAGCACACGATAATAGCTGCAGCACATAACAATAGCTGCAGCACATAACAATAGCTGCAGCACATAACAATAGCTGCAGCACATAACAATAGCTGCAGCACATAACAATAGCTGCAGCACATAACAATAGCTGCAGCACATAACAATAGCTGCATCACACGATAATAGCTGCATCACACAACAATAGCTGCAGCACACAACAATAGCTGCAGCACACAACAATAGCTGCAGCACATAACAATAGCTGCATCACACAACAATAGCTGCATCACACAACAATAGCTGCAGCACATAACAATAGTTGCAGCACATAACAATAGCTGCATCACATAACAATAGCTGCATCACACAACAATAGCTGCATCACACAACAATAGCTGCAGCACATAACAATAGCTGCATCACACAACAATAGCTGCAGCACATAACAATAGCTGCAGCACATAACAATAGCTGCATCACACGATAATAGCTGCAGCACATAACAATAGTTGCAGCACATAACAATAGCTGCATCACATAACAATAGCTGCATCACACAACAATAGCTGCAGCACATAACAATAGTTGCAGCACATAACAATAGCTGCATCACACAACAATAGCTGCATCACACAACAATAGCTGCAGCACATAACAATAGCTGCATCACACAACAATAGCTGCAGCACATAACAATAGCTGCAGCACACAACAATAGCTGCAGCACACGATAATAGCTGCAGCACATAACAATAGCTGCAGCACATAACAATAGCACATAACAATAGCTGCAGCACATAACAATAGCTGCAGCACATAACAATAGCTGCATCACACGATAATAGCTGCATCACACAACAATAGCTGCAGCACACAACAATAGCTGCAGCACACAACAATAGCTGCAGCACATAACAATAGCTGCATCACACAACAATAGCTGCATCACACAACAATAGCTGCAGCACATAACAATAGTTGCAGCACACAACAATAGCTGCAGCACATAACAATAGCTGCAGCACATAACAATAGCTGCAGCACATAACAATAGCTGCAGCACATAACAATAGCTGCATCACATAACAATAGCTGCATCACACAACAATAGCTGCAGCACATAACAATAGCTGCAGCACACAACAATAGCTGCATCACATAACAATAGCTGCAGCACATAACAATAGCTGCATCACACGATAATAGCTGCATCACACAACAATAGCTGCAGCACACAACAATAGCTGCAGCACACAACAATAGCTGCAGCACATAACAATAGCTGCATCACACAACAATAGCTGCATCACACAACAATAGCTGCAGCACATAACAATAGTTGCAGCACATAACAATAGCTGCATCACATAACAATAGCTGCATCACACAACAATAGCTGCATCACACAACAATAGCTGCAGCACATAACAATAGCTGCATCACACAACAATAGCTGCAGCACATAACAATAGCTGCAGCACATAACAATAGCTGCATCTCACAGCAATAGCTGCATCACACAGCAATAGCTGCATCTCACAGCAATAGCTGCATCACACAGCAATAGCTGCATCCCATAACAATAGCTGCATCACATAACAATAGCTGCATCTCACAGCAATAGCTGCATCTCACAGCAATAGCTGCATCACACAACAATAGCTGCATCACACAACAATAGCTGCATCACACAACAATAGCTGCAGCACACAGCAGTAGCTGCATCACACAACAATAGCTGCATCACACAGCAATAGCTGCAGCACATAACAATAGCTGCATCACATAACAATAGCTGCATCACACAACAATAGCTGCATCACACAACAATAGCTGCATCACACAACAATAGCTGCAGCACACAACAATAGCTGCATCACACAACAAAAGCTGCATCACACAACAACAGGTGCGTCACACAACAATAGCTGCAGC
>CAJHNH020005533.1:0-7500 GCA_905116865.2 Candidula unifasciata
CGCCTGTAGTTCCGCTTGCACACACTGACCCAAATTCGCTGTGTGACCTAGTTCGCCAGTTGTAGCAAATTAGGAAATTTCTGCTAGCTTTGTCCAGTAAACGGCTTGGTAACGGCAATTTCTCAGCGCTGTTCACAGATATTTCTCAATGCTGTGATAGATGGCGACCCGGAAGTCTCAGTTGACTCGTTGATCGTGATATATTTTGTTCGCCCTTTTATTTATTCGTGGCTTTTGGCTTTCTTGTGTATCGCGCTGTCATTGTTGACGCGTAGTGGACAACTTCTTCGTCGTAAATGTCATACAGCCATTTGATCTGTTTCTCGTAGGCTTCTTGATGAATTTGTAGAACGACGCAAAGTGCCACGTAACCCAGGGCAGTCTACGTGTCCTTTAACCTTTCACCCACGTGACGACATAACCCAGCATCAGGCGGTTACAGGTTAAATTTTTGTCGCAACTGTTCGGTGATTCCAGCAACTATGCGTTTCACCAGATATCGTCTCTTACATGGCCGTCTATCACGATTTTTCCGTTTAGACTTTCAATGGAACCTCATCTGCGTGTACGTGATAGTCTCCGGTATCACTTTTCGTTGCTCCGTTGGCCAAACTATCAAAACTTTCGGCTTTCACTGTGCAACTGATGTTTTTACTCGGTGACTTCACAAGCTGTGCTCTCTCATGCAGACTCCGTCACTTATATATCAGTCGTTTGACTTCTAATGGCCCTTCAACGTCTGCGTGGCAAGTAGCAGCTCAAGACATCATCTCGCCGTTGCTGTTCTGTTGCCCGGTTGTCTCCGTTTTTAGAGCCTCCAATTGTAATGAATGGTTTTGTACTTCTACTCGTTGTCTAGGCGGTGTTCATGCGTGTGTGGTGGATGATATTCTGACACGCTTCACGTTACACACCTGGCACAAGCCGACACCGATGTGAGCTTACGAGACATTACTTTATTGACGTATTACAACTTACGACAAACAGAATCGTCCAGTCGATGTCTAATTGAACCGCTTTCGTACACAAACTCACGCAGCCTTTAACGAACAGTCTTCTGCAGGCATTCAAGCAACAATGGGTCCCATGGATTCAACACTGACGTTTGGACATCTCACACGCTGGCATGGTCGATCTCAGCTTAACATTTCGTCGGCAGGTCTCCTTTCTCCTCAGGCACTCACGTAGACATTCGTACATTCAGACGCTCGTCCTCTCGCTCCAACAGGTCGACACAAACTAAACTTGACCAGAGTCAAGTCTGACTTATACCACGGGTTCCTTTCACGTGACAACACGTGGTGGTCCTTTACTTTTCCCGTGGCGACCTTGGGTCGCATCACCGTGGTCCCCGTGATAACTAGTGGTTAGTCACCTATCTCCAGATTCTCGTTTAATCCAAGTATCTGGACTATCTCGGTGTTTTCGGTCAGCTTTGGGCCTTCCCCCCAACCATCCTAAACTGAGTGGAAAATATCCCCCATTACAATTACCGTCTAAGAACAATGGCGCTGCGAGGAGTTACAGGGGATCTGGCCGACGGTCAACACTCAGGGGAAGGATGAGACGGATATACAATCTTCGCTTCCTGTTGAAGATGTCAATTCTTAATTCAACATTTAAGATTCTACACATCGATAACTTTCATGTGAATAGTTGTGGAGGTTGGTGCAACCTTTTGTTTGGATCTATAAAACAGTTATGACGGCCAAAGCACGTACTACAGAAAAATCTAAGAATGTACTCAATCCATTAATGAAAGAGGTCGTGTCTCGTACTTCAGAGAAAGCAACTTCTGCCTAGTAAACACTTCAGCAGCCAAATATCGATTACCTTTCACAGAGTTAGTCAATCGATGGACCTTTCGCAGGTCAGGCAGTAACTTTCTTTGTGAAGAACCAGGCGTTCTTCACAAGAACTGGTTGCATCATATTAACTCGAGAGGGAAAGCAACGGTGGTGATACAATTTTTCATCAGTACAAAAATGTCTCAAATGTGGAAAATTCTACATAGAATTATTCACTGGCTCGACAACATTTTGTTTTCTTTTTCTTCGCGTACATTGGTTTTTTAAAAAAGTAAAGGACCCTTTTCCACGCCCTTAGACGTAAAGGGCATATAAGGCTAGACTATATATTTTTATAGACCAATCGGCACATGATGGGGTGATGTGGTCAGCATCACGCCGACCGCCTTTACTTTTTCGGGACTGCACACGGTACCCACTCAAGGCTGGATCGACCTGGGAGCCAAGGTCATTTTTTTTTATAAAAGTCCTGCTCCGCCAGGGAGCGAACCCACAACCTTTCGATCCGCTGCCAGCGTCTAGCCGCTCGGACACGGCGACTCCCTCATTGGTTGTAAACTTCTTCAGAAAGGTTTGGTTGTTTATCCACTTGTCGACTTTAAACTTGTTTCAGAACATGAATGTAACATTCACATCCGTTTTTCACATCTACCTTATTTGTAGGCAGACTGTTGGTTCCTTGCATCGCAGGTAGATGCACTCCGACATCAAAGGAAGCACCCAGTTAGTTGATTCTTACTATCTGCTGGTTGGAGAGGCAGTGGATCTGTTATTGTTTTCCACACAATCAGGCCTCGGAACACACATGGGTGTTGTGAAGTGAGCAGCCAACTCTACACGATGGACGAGTCGTGACTCTGACTTCTCTAAGCGGGCAGTCACATTTCAAACTTAAACCCGTCCGGAGGGGTATATAGTCCCCTATATTGATATTGTCACAACCCTATCAAGTACAGTCAGTGTACCACACCGTAGGTGGGGGTGTTGACGTGACACCCCAGGGTTGACACAAAGGTCAGGGCCGTGACTGGTCAAGTCCGTTCTGTGATCGCACGGCGAAACCAGCGCTCAGGATAAAGCAAGAAAGACTGAACTGTGTTGTAGTAACACGATGACTGCTTTTGGGACTGAGCTGGTGAACGGGGTCAAGAGACACGGGGGAGAGAGAACAGGACATTCGGTGTGCGTCGGTCAGGAAGAGAGGACGTTTAGCAAGACAGTTATGTTATAGTATTAGAGTTAGGATATTTCTGTTAGTGACTGGATAGTTTAAGTTATAGTATTAAAGTTAGCATATATTTCTGTTAGTGACTGGATAGTTTATGTACAGTTTTGTGTTAGGATAGGATAGTTCTTGTGTAGAGTATTTATGTATATGTGCTGTGAGAAAGTAGCTAACCTTGACACTCTGACCCTGCACTAAGACAGAGACTGTGACAGTTTGATTGGGTCAGCGTGGCGATAGAAGAGAGCGCATCCTGCCGGGTTGTGGTTTGTACACCAGAAGATTGCCTGTCGCACGTACTGGGGACGAGGTGATTGTAAAGCCCGTTCAGCCAGAGGGTCCAGGCAATAGGTGGCCACACGGCGGGAAGTCAACTGTCTATGTATTACCTGTACTTCCAATAAAGATTGTCGTGTGTGCTCTGTGTGCGTTCGGGTTCAGTGTGTGTTGAAGGTTAGTCTGTCTGTCATAGGCCCAGTTACGAGCCACAGACCAGCAAGGTCACCCAGAGGTCTGTGACAGATTATGGGAGCTCGACCGGGATAGTAGCTAGATATGAATAGTTGTCCGCGTTAATGGTGAACCCAATGTGCTTGTATTTATTTGTCTAAATAGGAGACATAGATTAGATTGTATGTTTAGCTGACTGATTTATTTTTCTTTAAGTTTTGTCGTTCACTATTGTAGGGCTAACGTGATTGAGTTAATCCCTTAATTTTAATGTTGCTATCGAGTAAGTTTGTGATGGCGTTGCTGAGTTAATTCTCTTAAATATTGCATCGTTGTCCGGGCCTACTCTTAATTATTGATAGCGACATCGGGGTTGGCTTGGGTCACCCGTAGCGCTATAAAGTGATAGTTTGTTATCGTTTTCGTATTTGTTCCGACTGATTGTAATTAATAATGATTAAATGTGATAGGGCTGCGTTTGCCTCGTGACAAGTTAGTGACGTATAGGAGAAATAGTTTGACGGACAGTAAAGAGTGTGAGGAAGGTTGTGTGCTGTGGAGTGGTTGCTGCTGACACCGATCAACCAAGGCCTGTCGTTCTCGGTCATCATCATCATCCTCATCATCCTTTCTGTGGGAGACCAAGAATCAAGGACTGGAGAGAAGATAAGTTTGTTTTGCTTTTGGTGTATTGTTGTGGTCTGTTCTCCAGCCCTCGAGGGTTCTACGCAGTTGTATTTGAGCCCCTGGCACCGTTCATTGTCCTTCTCATTTCTCGTCTGTCCTATTCATCATTTACGTTATTTTTGTGCGTGGTTGGCAGGGCTAGTCTTGTGTTGTCCCTAGTTGTCTAGTGTTGCTAGGATTAACATAAGATTACGTGTCAGCTATATTGCGATTCTAGTCTCGTCTGCAACTCGTTGTGCAGCCGGGTCTATTGTCAAGATATATGCTTGTAGCGTCTTGTTCGTAAATAGTTATTGTCCAATCGTTGTGCTTTCCTGTCAATAAGTGTTTATCTAGTAGTACGTTACCGTCTGATTTAGAGATTAATAATTTCTTCGAGGTGTTTTCGTGTGTGAAATTGTTTTCCACGTAGTGATACTAGTGCTGTTCATTTTTGTGTTAATTTTTTCTTTTGTGCACACACATCATCCTCCCTCATTCGGAAATTGTAACGAATACGTTTCGGTGACCCATCCCTTTTCTGTATCGAACAGTCCAAATTGTTCCATAAATATTATTATTGTTGTATTGAATTTATTACGTTGCTATATTATTTTCATTGTTTTCACTGATTTCCGGGCTTGCCACTTGTAATTTTTATCATTTTTGTTCGTGGCAGCTACGGTTAGTCAGGTGATTTGTTGAGTGGTTGTTAATTATTATTTTGAACGAAAGATCACTTGGTTGTAACTAAGATGTCGAGTCTCGCTGAATTTATCGAGATGGCCAAACAGCATGGTATGACGGGTGAAAAGGTGCTGGAATGGGCGGATAAGAAGTATGGAGAGTTGAGAGAAAAAGATGAACGTGACCAAGAGAGAAAAGACAGAGCTGACGAAGGAGAGCTCAAGAAATTAGAACTAGAAGCCGCTAGTAAACTAAAGCAGATCGAGGCTATTAACATAGAAAAACAGCTAGAAGTCCAAGCGGCATTAAAAGACAAAGATGTAGCTCTCAAACAACAGGAGTTATCTGCGATGGCTGAGAGAGACAGGGTGCAGTTGTTGATAAAGGACAAAGAGCTAGAACACACATCTACCTTGAGACTCAAAGAGATGATATGCAATTCAGACCTAGAGAAAGAAAGGCTGGTGATGGAAATAAAGGCCAAAGAGATAGAAGCAACTAGAGAAGCCGAGGTGCAGATGCGTAAGGCTGAGATAAAGGCTGCTGAGCCTTCTTTCAAAAAGTACCAGGGCCTAATAAAATTTTTTACACAGGGTGATTCCATATCTGCTTGGACACAAAATTTTGAATGTATGGTTAATCACTATGAGGTCCCTTTTAAAGAGTGGTCACTCATTTACCGAAAACACCTAGGGGGTGAACCTTTGAAATTACTAGAGACAATCCCTACTGAAAAACTTGAGGATTATTACTTTGTCAGGGATAGAATTCTCTAACATTTCTCCCTAGATGAGGAATCTTACAGAAATACCTTCAAAAATTTGATTCCGAAAGCTGAACAGACATTTCTGGATTACATGTCTGAGGTGGTATCCACTTTTGACAAGTGGGTAACATCGGCGAAAGTGAACAAATCATACTATTTGTTAAAAGACCTATTGATAAGAGACAAGGTGTTATCAAGTGTCCCGAGCAGCATGAAGACGTTTTTGATTGAGCAAAAACCTGAAACAGTAAAGCAGATGGAAGATGCAGGTGCTGCATACTGGATTGCACACAGAAACATTTTTAGTTTCAATAAGGGTGCAGATGTAAGTTACGGAGCTGCAGTACTACTACTACTACTACTACTACTAATACTAAACTACTACTACTACTACTACTAAACTACTACTACTAAACTAACTACTACTACTACTACTACTACTACTACTAACTAACTACTAAACTAACTAAATACTACTACTACTACTACTCTAACTAACTAACTACTACTACTACTACTACTACTACTACTAATAAAAACTAACTACTACTACTACTACTAACTACTACTACTACTACTACTACTACTACTACTACTACTACTAAATACTACTACTACTACTACTACTACTACTACTACTACTACTAACTACTACTACTACTAACTACTACTACTACTACTACTACTACTACTACTACTACTACTACTACTACTACTACTACTACTAACTAACTACTACTACTACTACTACTACTACTACTACTACTAACTACTAACTAACTACTACTACTACTACTAACTACTACTACTACTAACTACTACTACTACTACTACTACTACTACTACTACTAACTACTACTACTACTACTACTACTACTACTACTACTACTACTACTACTACTACTACTACTACTACTACTACTACTACTACTACTACTACTACTACTACTACTACTACTACTACTACTACTAACTACTACTACTACTACTACTACTACTACTACTACTACTACTACTACTACTACTACTACTACTACTACTACTACTACTACTACTACTACTACTACTACTACTACTACTACTACTACTACTACTACTACTACTACTACTACTACTACTACTACTACTACTACTACTACTACTACTACTACTACTACTACTACTACTACTACTACTACTACTACTACTACTACTACTACTACTACTACTACTACTACTACTACTACTACTACTACTACTACTACTACTACTACTACTACTAACTACTACTACTACTACTACTACTACTACTACTACTACTACTACTACTACTACTACTACTACTACTACTACTACTACTACTACTACTACTACTACTACTACTACTACTACTACTACTACTACTACTACTACTACTACTACTACTACTACTACTACTACTACTACTACTACTACTACTACTACTACTACTACTACTACTACTACTACTACTACTACTACTACTACTACTACTACTACTACTACTACTACTATACTACTACTACTACTACTACTACTACTACTACTACTACTACTACTACTACTACTACTACTACTACTACTACTACTACTACTACTACTACTACTACTACTACTACTACTACTACTACTACTACTACTACTACTACTACTACTACTACTACTACTACTACTACTACTACTACTACTACTACTACTACTACTACTACTACTACTACTACTACTACTACTACTACTACTACTACTACTACTACTACTACTACTACTACTACTACTACTACTACTACTACTACTACTACTACTACTACTACTACTACTACTACTACTACTACTACTACTACTACTACTACTACTACTACTACTACTACTACTACTACTACTACTACTACTACTACTACTAC
>CAJHNH020005534.1:0-82500 GCA_905116865.2 Candidula unifasciata
GTTTCTTAATGAATAATTAAGGGACTGCTTTATTAATCAGCTCTTCTGTTTGGTTGTGTTTGGTCATTTCATTGACTGATTGGTTGACGGATTGGTTATGATTTTAATTGTTTGAATAAAGAAATGATCTATTGCTTCGATGACTGACTGCTTATGTAACTGTTCAGTTATTTCAGTGTTTGATTAATTGACTACTTAGTAATTGATTGAATGTATAATTGAACTATTCGTCTGTAGCTTGATTTTTTGTCAGATTGACTTATTCCTTGACGGATTGATCGATTTATTATCTGAATAGTTCATTGATAAATTAACCGATCCTTTGTCTCATTGATCGATTGCCTTTTTTGCTATTTGATTTTCATTAGAAATGCCAGTGAACTATCAATTCTATGAATGTTTAAATGAATAGTCTTATTGAAAATGCTATTGACTGAATAGTAAATTAATTGTCTGTTACAAGTAGTAGCCTCACAATTGAAACCGTGGTTGTAACAAGGGAATTAGCGTGGCTGGGTACTCAAAAGTTCACAAACTCATGTATACTTAGTGACTCAATATATATGTTCACTAGACAAACAAAGATTGTAACATAGGGCAAATCACTTCATCTTTGTGCCAGGTCATGCGAGTGTTTGAGGCAACGAGCGTGCAAATGATCTAGCAGACACTGCCGTTATTATAACAGGTCCGATTCTGGACAGAAGTGATATCATTAATGCCTTGCACAGCAGTTAACCTGAAGACGAATGGGGCAAAGGGTATGACTCTGTCTTCCAATCTACGCTGATGGACATATAGTTGTCTGCTGGAAATGAACATTTCACCAAGCGGACAAGAAATTGGATCGATCAGTCGTTTTACACTTTAGGAGCTTTTCAGTAGGAGAACGGAGAACCCTTGGACGTGTTCGGGATGCTGTGATGATAACCCTCATCATCATTAATCGTAAATGATTTTTAACGACTACTTTAAAGAAGCTAATAAAAGTAAATCGCTATATACAACAATAATGAAGAGACAGACAAGGAGAGATGATGCAGGATGGGCTGAAACGATGGCATGGAGGGATATCATCAAGAGAGCTTTTCCAGGCAACCAGGAATTGTAATATGTGAAGACGCATGAGCGCCTACGCCAGTTGGCAGAGCACATGATAATGATAAACTGATTTATTGTTTAGAATCGCTGTTAGAATTGATCTTATTGATGTTAGCCGAAACTAACTAAACGGTCTTGTGCTTAACCACTTACTGTGTAAGTTGTACCCTGCTACCTCGAAGGTTGGATTGTGAAACGATTTCACTAACCTCTGAGACAAAAAACCATGTACAAGATTCTTAACCATTTTTAGGGAAACAAAAAGGCGGATGGGGGAGGGGTGTTATCCTTTACTTTCACGTTAAAACAAACAGTTTGTTACATTTACAGTTCATACTAACATGATTTGTTGTTACTGCTGCTTCTATCGATGCAATGAACGACATTTCTAGTGTTGGACCGTTTGTGCTGGCACTTCTGATGGCTGTCTTATACATTTAATGCACGTGTATGCTGTCCGATTTACTAAAACTGTAGTCTGTGTCATTCCCCCCCCCCACCCCCACCCCCCCCACCCCCCCACAAAGGGCAAGGAGTGACATTCCGTGTGGATTTTCGCTAGCACAACTATTGAGTGACCTGCTTGAGTTAATGCCATCGATAAAATCATACGACGGAGCTTAGTTGAGCTGAGCTCAATTAAGGACCGGCATCACAGCATTCGGAACCCACCAATAAGAGAACCGTCCCCGTCTGCAGCAGGCAAAGCAAAGTTTAAGTTCACATGGTACTGGTAACAGTCTCACTGTCCTTCCTCTCTTACCATTTCTGATTTCATGCAGTAGTAGTAGTTGTAATTGTTCTTAAACATCCTGCTCAATCCCTGGGATTATAACTGAGATGCATAGTGTTCACTGAGTTCTCAAAGTATATTTATATATTTTAATTTATCTTCTTTCTGTCTTTTCTCTACTGCTGTAATGCCTCACGGCGTCAGGGTAAGATGAGATCTTTGCAACGGGTCTTTCTCTTTGCTCCATATAATATAGTATTCTTGAGCATCTCTGAGATTTCTGCAGTCCATGATTTGCGTGGTCGACTTCTGGCTCTGTTACCGCTGTATCTGTATAACATTGCTCTCTGTGGTGCCCTGTCTGATGCCATTCTTGTTACATGGCTAAATCATTTAACCTGCTGTCTATCTATATAGTTCAGTATAGGCTCTGAGCCGACTCTCCTCCTGATATCATCGTTCCTAAGTCGACCTTTTCTCATTACACATAGTGTAGTAAGTAAGCATCTCATTTATGCTGTGACTATTTTCTTTTTGTCTCCTGAACACAGTGTCCATGTTTGACACTGATAACATAGCGTTGGTAAAAATAATGTATTGAACTGTGTTTTTTTTTTAGCGTTCATTTTTATGTGCTTGCATTTAAAAATTGGTGCTTTTTGGCCTAAATCGTGAAATCTCATCATTTTCTATGAGCACTGTTTTAATTCATACATCATGTAATTATTTAAATGATCAAAATGTAGTTTGTATTGTTTTACATTTTGCTTTGATTTTGGTTGTGGTTATGATAGAAATTATACTATGAATAATTATACAATGTGGCTAACACTGCGCCATTACAATGGGGCATATATTGTTTCCTTAGTATGCAGTTATTGATTATTCTCGATTATATCTTTAAGGGAAACTATTTTAAAGATGCCATGGGTTTTCTTTACCCTTCTATATATGGAGTTTACTCCTAGTAATCGCAGGACCAGACTTTCCAATACAGGTTATAGGCAGACAGTTCCGAGCATGATCTTACAAATAATGTTACATTATGAACCAGTTGATTATACCGCATCCTTGACGCAAGCCAAAGAGTATGCTGAAGAGAAAAACTTGCCAATTTGCCTTGGGTTATAGGAGAGGAATGCTTTTTGACCAGCAACCTCCAAATTGCAGTTAAAATTGCATGTGTTTTTGACAGGGTCAGATGGCAAGGACAGAAAATCCGGCGCGTTTATGTGTGAGCTTTTTTCTTTGTGTGATCATGTGTGTGAGGAGCTTTTATAAAGTTTTTTTCTCCTAACTCTCCTGATCAGAAGAAATCAGCGTAGAATGTGTGTTTGCGTGCCTGTATATGTATATTAATCATTATATATATATATATATATATATATATAATATATATATATATAATATATATATATATATATATATATATATATATATATATATATAATCACAAGTGGGTTCCTGTGCTGTTTGTCTGCCGTTGTTCTGCTTGCGGTATCGCATATAGTTTTACATACCTTCATTTTCCTTCCTACAATCTCCGTAAAACAAAACTGCACCCGTGAACCGAAGGGCACAGTCCGTGACATTCGCACTGACATTTATACATTGTGTGTGAGTAAAAATTGAGAAATATATTCTAATGGTAATGGCTATGTTCAGCCACTAGGATATGGGTGTACAGTAAATATATGGTTTTGGAGAAACTGTGTATTACTGAGGATATTAGGATAATTAAGTATAATTTAATAAAAGAAAAAAGGAGGGGGGGGGGAGAAAAAAACTAACAAAACAGAAGAAGCAGAAGAAGAAGATGAAAGAGAAGGAGGAGGACAGCGAAGACAGGTAGTATGAGGAGTAGGGGATTACTAGGGAGAGAAGAGTCAAAAAAGGGAGAAGGATGGGTAATAGTCGAAATCGTAGTAGTGGTAGTAGTAGTAGTATTAGTAGTAGTAGTAGTAGTAGTAGTAGTAGTAGTAGTAGTAGTAGTAGTAGTAGTAGTAGTAGTAGTAGTAGTAGTAGTAGTAGTAGTAGTAGTAGTGGTAGAAGTAGAAGTAGTAGTGGTTGTTAGTAGTAGTAGTAGTTAGTGGTAATAGTAGCAGAAGCAGCAGCAGTAGCGACAGCAGTAGAAGAAGAAGACGACGATTACGATGATGATGTCGATAGTGATGTAATTACGATAATCTCCAATGTTTACAAAGTTATTTGCTCGGGTCAAAGCGACCTGCTTTAGGCCTGCAGTTGTCCCAGACCTACCCCTAACAAGATAATTACACACCTCCCTCCACTGAATGTGTTTGGGTGTCTGCTTCTATCTGTCTCGCTTTATTCGTGAACAAGTTTCGCCAGTCATCACGCGTGTACACAAAACATAATAATAAAGTGAACAATGCCATGAACAAAGAAAGCTCTATGCTTCTAAAATCAGGGTGGGGTGTTTTTTAGGAGACGAAACATCACAGCGAAATTTTAATATTACGGTTGAAAGATCAGCGAACTAAATTCGATAATAATGAACGAGAAAACAGGCGACAAAGTTGGCCTGTTGACAAGCGTGAACGACAACAATGAATACCCCCATCTGAGGCTTTAATTTATCTGCGACTGTGGTGCGAACAGAACGGGCGGAGAGTTGGCGTGTTTTCTAATCTTAGTCTTTGAAGTCTGGCAGTTTGTGGACGGGGGATTTGGAACTGGTAAATGTCGGTGCCTTTTTGGGCGCCATAAGTATTTAATTTCTTATCGATAAAGTAAAATAAATTACTATCTGTGTATATGGGCTCTTCATATTTTGATAGACCAATCGTCGCTCTACAGGTGATTGATCGAAATTACACTAAATCTATTTACATCTACGGATGATTTGGCAAACATTACGCCACCGCCGAGCATCTTTACATCTACGGATTATGTGTTCAACATCATGTCGATCCCCTGTACATCTACGGATTATGTGGCCAACATCATATTGATCCCCTGTACATCTACGGATGATGTGGCCAACATTACACGCTACTCCCCAAAACATCGATGAATGATGTGGTTAACATCATGTTGATCCCCTGTACATCTACGGATGATATGGTCAACATCACACGCTGCTCCCTAAAACATCGATGAATGATGTGGTTAACATCACACCGAATCACTTTTACATCTACAGATGATATGCTCAACATTACGCCGATCCCCTTTACATCAGCAACATTGGTAACCAGTTATTTAAATTATTTTTTTTGCGTTACTACAAATAATAAGTTGTTGTGTGTGTTGATTAACTGGCACCTTTCCGTCTTCCCAGACGATATTGTTTATGGCGCTACAAGGATGTATGGGACTCAGCCCATGGCGGTGGGGAGTGTGACAAGCAAGACAATGATAGCCTGGTACTTCAGGACCGTTGTTGTCAACATTTGTGTTTAATCTGTTTCTTCTCAGATGCACAGCTCTCATCCATTATACAATCATTTCTGTCATCTTCTCATTCCCTTCCGGATGTGCCTTATCTGCACAACACGGCCAATGGCATTTTGTTCCCAAGATTCCACCCCAATACCTGTATTATTCATGTCCCACTTGCAAAAATCTTTTTTTCGAAGTAGATTCGACCTATCGGTCTTTTATTCACCACTGGGTATGTCCTCAATTCTCCGTGTGTAACCCAGCAACCTGAGCCTTCGTAGACTGAGCATTGGGAAGACTGTTACAGTACCTGCTTTTTCCAATATCTCAGTGTGTGTAATTTGTCCTGCCACTTAATGTCAAGTATTCTTCTTCGGCATCACATTTAAAAACTATTTCTGATTATCTCTGATAAGTACCTTTCATATCTTGGTTTTGGCCTTCAGCCTTCCAGCATTGCAAAGACTGCCGTCATATCGAGATTGGATGAATATACTACACTCCTGATTTCGAAAGACATGTTTCAAAAGAAGTAAGAAGTATATTCTAAAGAGGATAGGAGCAAGTGCACATCCCTGCTTCACTTCATTGTTGATTACAAACTCCTCCAATATTACAATATCAAAGTTGACTGTACCTTCCATTAATGGCATCCGTCAGTCCCGGGGGACTATGGAGATGTGCCGCTGGCTTTGGGAACAGCATCTGCTGTGACTGTAAAGTCCGATGCGGGAATGGCAGTCTTTGCCACACAGGATACACACAAAAGCAAATACTCTCTCGTTGTGAGGCAGTTTTACTCTCCGGTGTCTCCTCTCCACAGCTCGTTGTGTTCGGTTTCTTTCAAAATGTGACAGTCCGTCTTTCACTTTCTGTCTCCATAGTAGTCGATCTGCAGCTGATTTTTCCCATGTCTCTGTGCCTATGTTGGTATCTATTAGGTCACGTTTGCATACATCTTTATAGCGCAGCTTTGGCCTTCCTGTAGGTCTATTCCCAGTTACCAATTCACCATATAGGAGATCTTTTGGAATACGACCATCCTCCATGCGGGAGACATGTCCCAGCCAGCGCAGACGTCTTTGCTTCAGTATACAATACATTGATGGTATTTTTGCTCTTGTGAGCACACATTCGTTGGAGACAAGGTCTCGCCATAATATACCAAGGCTGCGTCTCAGACATCGCATATGGAAGGTATTCAGTCTTTTTTCCTGTGGAGCATAGAGAGTCGATGATTCGCAGCCGTACAGTAATGTGCTCAGGACACAAGTAATACTCAGTAGGGTAGGTGGACATCAGATCTTCTTCAGTATCTTGAACGTACCTTTTCGACTAACCAAATCAATTGCATTGGGGAAATCTATAAAAGCAAACATAGACTGTTTGATTTTGTTCACGGCATTTTTAAAGCAACTGTCCCAATGAAAATTTCATATCAGTTGTAGACTGGTTCCCACAAAAGCCACAAAGAGACTCTGGGTAAACCTGGTCTCCTAGGATTTGGAGTCTTCTCAGAACACATTTTGCAAGTACTTTTCCAACAACGCACAGCAGTGATATTCCCCTGTAATTATTGCAGTCATCCCGATCACCCTTGTTATTTTACATAGTTACAATGCTTGAGTGTTTGAAGTCTTGTTGAACGTGTCCCTCACGCCAGAAGAGTGACATTTGCTGATTAATGTATGGTTTAAGAATGTCTTTCTCACTCCCGATGATCTCAATAGAAATTCCATCTCTGCATGAGACCTTCCCCGAAGTTCAAAAGCATTCCTAACTTCTATAATTTTTAGAAATGTGTCCAGAAAGTCAAGAGTTGGAAGCGTCTTCATGGCATTAGGAGCATCATATGTCACTTAAGTATCAACTGAATACAGCTCTAGATAATGTTCTACACGTCTATCTAGCTGCTTCTTCTTGTCATTATTAATCTCCGTATTCAAACTATTTAGTGACGTACTTTTTCTTTTTAAATAGCGGGCCGATTGCTTTTTTTTCCCCTCATAAATGCATCCAAAATTACCGCTACTGAAATTATCGAAAAAATCGTAGCCGCAGTAGCTCAGTCGTAAAAAAAATAAAGAAGGAAAGAAAAATAGAAAGAAAGAAAGAAAGTAAGAAAGAAAAAAGAAAGCACGAAAGAAAGAAAGAAAGAAAGAAAGAAAGAAAGAAAGAAAGAAAGAAAGAAAGAAAGAAAGAAAGAAAGAAAGAAAGAAAGAAAGAAAGAAAGAAAGAAAGAAAGAAAGAAAGAAAGAAAGAAAGAAAGAAAGAAAGAAAGAAAGAAAGAAAGAAAGAAAGAAAGAAAGAGAAAAAGGATTAACATATACTTACACATTGTGAAACTCAAAAGCATATCGCCACTTATCCATCTGAAGAATGTGCAAACTATAGTTTAAATATCATATTTTCTTAACAAATACGGTTAAGCTTATTACAGTATTTAAAAAACACACACACACACACACACACACACACACACATATATATATATATATATATATATATATATATATATATATATATATATATATATATATATATAAATCCCGATTTGTACGGCAACGTTTACCCAGACATAGTTCATAAAAACAAAACATCTTTTTTCGACTTCAAAGTAATTGCTTTAGTTTACTGGCCAGGTAACATCGGTATTTTGAAATTGAAAAAAAATCGCCAAATTCTAATTAAATACATCACGTCCTTTGTTTGTTTTACTTTTTCGGTCTTTTCTTTTCTCAATTTGTTTTTGAAAAATTTGTCAATTATCTATTATCTTTAATCCAGGAGTACTGTAAGGCAGTACTTTCTCATAATATGTAGAAATTAGCTCCACTAGAATTTTTTTCCCCTCTCCACTCCTTGAAATGCGAATTTTTTTGACGAGGTTTCTATATTTTATCCCCGTAATAATGCAGTGACACCAACATTGTTTCTTGGCTAAAAATCATTCTACTTTTTTATGTGCCATTAACTTAATTATCCACCAGGACAGAATTATCGATTATCCTATTATGTTTGTACTCTCCATGGATTCGCTGTCGAATATACTACGATATTCCAGCGTTCTCTCCACCCTGTTACATTTGACCAGACAGATCAGTCATGTCGTCAACATTTTACACCATAGATCAGTCATGTCGTAAGAGTCGACTAATTGGAGAGCTTCCTTTGAAGTCGGAGTGCATCTAAGAGGCAAGGAAGCCACAAGTATACATTCAAGGGAATCAGATCTGTAAAACTTATGCATAAGCAACCCTCAGGTTATGAAGCAAGACTGCAGTTCAGAAGTGGACGAACAACCAGAATTTTCCGCCAGAGTGCACAGCTGGTGAAGGCGAAGAAGAAGAAGAAGAAGAAGAAGAAGAAGAAGAAGAAGAAGAAGAAGAAGAAGAAGAAGAAGAAGAAGAAGAAGAAGAAGAAGAAGAAGAAGAAGAAGAAGAAGAAGAAGAAGAAGAAGAAGAAGAAGAAGAAGAAGAAGAAGAAGAAAGAAGAAGAAGAAGAAGAAGAAGAAGAAGAAGAAGAAAAGAAGAAGAAGAAGAAGAAGAAGAAGAAGAAGAAGAAGAAGAAGAAGAAGAAGAAGAAGAAGAAGAAGAAGAAGAAGAAGAAGAAGAAGAAGAAGAAGAAGAAGAAGAAGAAGAAGAAGAAGAAGAAGAAGAAGAAGAAGAAGAAGAAGAAGAAGAAGAAGAAGAAGAAGAAGAAGAAGAAGAAGAAGAGAAGAAGAAGAAGAAGAAGAAGAAGAAGAAGAAGAAGAAGAAGAAAGAAGAAGAAGAAGAAGAAGAAGAAGAAGAAGAAGAAGAAGAAGAAGAAGAAGAAGAAGAAGAAGAAGAAGAAGAAGAAGAAGAAGAAGAAGAAGAAGAAGAAGAAGAAGAAGAAGAAGAAGAAGAAGAAGAAGAAGAAGAAGAAGAAGAAGAAAGAAGAAGAAGAAGAAGAAGAAGAAGAAGAAGAAGAAGAAGAAGAAGAAGAAGAAGAGAAGAAGAAGAAGAAGAAGAGAAGAAGAAGAAGAAGAAGAAGAAGAAGAAGAAGAAGAAGAAGAAAGAAGAAGAAGAAGAAGAAGAAGAAGAAGAAGAAGAAGAAGAAGAAGAAGAAGAAGAAGAAGAAGAAGAAGAAGAAGAAGAAGAAGACGAAGACGAAAACGAAGAAGAAGACGAAGACGAAAACGAAAACGAAGAAGAAGAAGAAGAAGAAGAAGAAGAAGAAGAAGAAGAAGAAGAAGAAGAAGAAGAAGAAGAAGAAAAAGAAGAAGAAGAAGAAGAAGAAGAAGAAGAAGAAGAAGAAAAAAGAAGAAGAAGAAAAAAAAAGTAGTAGTAGTTCACTGAAAATTCACCTGATTGTGTTGATTTGCACCTGAGACAACAGATCATGTCCTCCAAGACTTTCCCAAATACAACATATCAAGGCAAAACTTGTGGCCAAGAGAAACATCGGTGCAAGTCAAATTTGACGGCTCGATGAGTGATTTACAAAAGATAGTGAAGTTTACACTAGAGACAACATTGCAGATCTAGATAATTTATTTCAAGCGAACGAAAGAAGAAGAAGCCACATACATCTAGATTACCCAAAGGGGGAGCTTTGAGTTATAATTGTGACTAGGTTATGTGTAACCATATAAAACGGCTTAGCATTGCTCGCCACTAAGTAGCTCTGAAAAGAACTTTGGTAGTGCTGATGCGATCAAAGGAAACAGATCCAAATACTGTCTCGACATGGACGCAGCTGTCGACAGGCCAGCCAATGGACGACCCGGTTGCTGATGTGATTTAATTTCGTTTCATATGTTTAGCTCATTTTTGAATTACCGTACAGTAGTAATTTAAGTCAGTTAATTTGTTTGTGTTTTGTTTTCTTTCTTGCCGTTGCTCTGCTGATAAAGGCTCATCACCTCAACGACCTATGTTTGTTTATTCAAAGTTTGTTTTGTAAGGCTGACAAATATTTTATGTTTTTGCTACTATTTTATTTTTTCATCCCTATCTTTTTTATTTTTACAGATTTTTTTTTTTTCAAGATTGCTACATCACATCACATTACATTTTTTTTTTTTTAAATTTGGCCGGTGTAGATTTGAGCTCAAGACTTTGAAACCAGCGGGCATGCGTCTAGGTAGTCCATAGTTGAAGCCATCATTAGTAATACTAGGGTTCGGGGTCGCGTTAGCGCAGTCGATAGGAGGTGCCAAGGGCCGGTGTTCGAAATCGGGCGGTTCCTGGGGTTCACCCAGCCTCTAGGTAGTGGGTACCAGAGTTAAAACTCTGGGGTAAATGGAGGAACGTTGCTGTAGCTACAGAGTTGCGTGCGGACGGCGACACAGGCGGACAGTTTCTTATCAGCTTTCTGAACGGGTGGCAGAGCACCTATGGTTTAAAACCGTGTGCAATGACGCTGGTTCACATCTCCCGACTTTACCTTTTTACTGGTACCTACTTCTTTGTGTGGGCTCTGCGGTGCCATTTTCGGGGGTGGGATGAGGGAAGAGAACAAACTCAATTTCCCTCACAACAAAAGGATTGTCGCAGAAAGCGACTAATTAGAGATGTTCCCTTCGAAGTCGGAGTGCATCAGCATGAAAAGCAAGGAATCAACAGTCTGTATACAAATAAACCAGATCTGTAAATGGAAGGTGCACGCAAAACTAACGTCCATGAATGAGGCCTAAGTCCAAAAGTGGACAAACAACCAGAACTACCCACTGGAGTTTACAGCCGGTGAACGTTAAGAACGGAAAGAAAAACCCTATGATACTCCTCTGAACGAATAAAATGGAGGGCATGATTCCTAGAGTATACACGTTTACTAGATAGGAGATCTGGCAGATGACATGACCAAGCGGATCTTCTGCGTGACATGATGAGAGCGATGTTCAGCAAAGTACCCGCTAAACGATGATAATGATGAAGATGGTGATAATAATGATGATAATAATGATGATCTTTATGATGGGCTAAGAGGTTTTAAACACTTAGGTGCCGGATTCAATCCCAGCTGATGTTGATGTGGCAGCAGCCTGTACTGCGCTGGTTTCCACATTGATATTGGGAGCCGACCTTTAGGAGTAAAGGCAAACTACAAAACGTACACATTGCCCAGTGAAATCCCAAACATCAAAAAAAATGTTGGGGTTGGTTCTGCAAAGTCCGGTAAAGGACACGCAATTAACTTTACCATTTTATTGATGGTGGTGACGATGGTGGTCATGATTATGATGATGATGATGATGATAGTGGTGATAATGATGATGATGATGATGATGATGATGACGATGATGAGAATATATGAAACCCAGCAAAAGTTGATGTCAAAGGACTTCCTTCTACATCAAGCAGCACCCGCTCATTTAGGGACTCTCATTAAGTCTGTCGCGTAATTTGATGATTAGATTACCGCAGCCCTCGGCCAGTCTTCTGTTGGATAATTTCAGACATCTTCAATTTCTTTGTGTCTTCGTGCACGACAGTGTAAGGAGATAGTGTTTCTCCGCAAAACTGGCCTTTTCACTTTCTAACTGCCTTGTAAAATTGACAGCCTCTTGTTTTGAGACTGTGTCTGTTGTTTTTAACTTTGTAATTTCTCCTTCTCTTCCTTTCTAGGGCAGCCATGTAATTAGGTTTTCTGGAACAAGAGAGCTAAAAAGAGTTTCGTTTAGTAATGATAATGAACGGGTAAATGATTTAGCAGTCTATTTTAACTCTTACGTTACCATGCAGATATCGTTGCATCCACTTTCTATTATACAGTTTTTACTTGAAATTATAAATAATTGAATCACAGTGGTTTAAATTACCAGCATTTTGATAGAGAAGAAGTTAATTCTTTTAGTCCCAAGCAACGCATGTGTTGATGGGTTTACCCATTGATTTTTGTGCTTTTCTTACTTTTAACATTTGGTCAGAACATACTAAAGAAACCTCGCTTTTATTAGTGGTGCCTACAACTTTTTGGGCTCTACTGGCAAATCCGGACGAAGAATAAAAAGCCTTGGACGACTTAGTCAGAGTTCTCTCCCTTGGCCGCACTCCAAACAGTGATCGGAAAAGCCACAACGAAACAAACGACACACTTACTTACCTATCATCCTACGGTTGCGTGTAGCGCTGCGTACGGTTGCGTGAGGCATCGTGAAGGGATGCGTGGTCATCATATGGTTGCGTGCAGGGTTTGCGTACGTTTGCGTGAGGCATCGTGAATGGTTGTGTAGTCATCATGCGGTTGTTGGGTTAGAGTTAGGGATAGGGTTAGGGTTAGGGGTAGGGTTAGGGGTAGGGGTAGGGTTAGGGTTAGGGGTAGGGTTAGGATTAGATGTGAAAATTTTGACGTAGGATTTCGAAATACTGGCCGACAATCTGATGTTTGTGGGAGTGGCGCCACTGAAACTCTGCCAAATATGACGCCAATAACGTGCGGCGGCTGGTGCCCCCAATCGTTGGCGAATTGTGCGTTTGACCAGCATCCAGAGGCCCTTGATTGTTTGTGTGTGTGTATGGGACTGTGTGCGATTATAGGGAAATCCGGCGTCAAAATTGTCCAATCTAACGCTAAACCTAACCCTACCGCTAACCCTAATCCTACTCCCTAACCCTAACCCCTACCCCTTACCACGCAAATTTATCGATCATTAAAGCATACAAATCGGCAAAAACCAACACACAAAACACACCCAAAAAAAAAAACCCCCAGATTTGTCCTGCAGCGTTGAAAAAAAACCCAGATCTGGGGGAAACAACCAAGCATTGGCATCCCTGATGTCGACGTGACTGTCTTCTTTGTTTTGTTGGCTTTTCCGATCACTGTTGGGAGTGCGGCCAAGGGAGAGAACTCTGACTAAGTCGTCCAAGGCTTTTTATTCTTCGTCCGGATTTGCCAGTAGAGCCACTTTTTGTACTGCCAAGAACTTATGATTTTTCTTTCATGATTATTTCTTTACTTTGATATCTCCTGTGAAACCTTCTGTTGATGAAAGACTTACAGAATCAATTGAAGCAGGGTAACATTAGTGTAACAACTGGATGTTGTATGATGAGTTCAGACAAAATATATAGTGCAAGCAGAATCCACAAAACGCATTGTGAGTTGCTTAGTACTCGAGGAGGTTAGTTGACTGACGTTCAAACCCCACCAGGACCGCTAAACACCCGGTGACAGAAAGTGCCCCCATTCGGATAAGAATCACCCGGGCGCGAGTACCAGAAACCCGTTCAACCTGTAGGTCATCTTTGGGAGCTCCAGACGGCAGTAGGTGTGAGGTGTTGAACGTTTTAAAAAAAAATCACATCCTATATAGGGAACGGTGATTAATAATGAGTTTAGTCATCCATTAAGTGAGTTGGTCACTTTCATGCAGTGTGGCCACTTTGGATTTTTTATATCAAATTTAGATTTTTTTCATTGCATTTAGATACTGTTTTTGACGTTTAAATCGTAAATATTTTTCTGGATGCTTTTCATATGGAGTTAGATATTTTATAGATTTTTTTTCTTTCATTGTCAATTTAATAATTATTGTGTAAAATATTTACTACAATATTTTTTGTTTTGGTCTGGCATGTACATTGTGACAACTGCCATTACTTGAACTTTGAACTCTCACTGGGGTCAACGCACAAATATCTGGCATCCCCGGTACTGATTAATAAAAACGCGCTTAAATCATACTAACTTTGTTTCAACCGTATCCTCACTGTGCTGACTTTGCGTTTCTTTTTCATGTGATTTAAAAAAATAATTGCTCACCTTCTTATGTGACTTTCACTTTGAAAAAAAAAAACCTTTCAACATGTCAAAAGTATGAGCAAAAAATTTGGAAAGAGTGGTTGCATGATGACAAAATTAAAAACTGCGGATATGACCAAAGCTTGTTTAAGTACTGCAAGTGTGAAATTAAAGCGAAAAAACAAAACTCAAAGAGTCATGCAGAGACTGAAAAAAGCATAAAACTGCAGTTTCATTTAAAGATATTACACCGCTGTCATCTGTTTTCAGAACTATACTGATAAATGAATCATCAAAAGTTGAAGTATCAGTCGCAATGTTTTTAATTTGTCACTGCGCGATTTCAAACTGTGACCATATGATCGATTTGTAAAAAATCTTGGACTAGTTCAATTTGAAAAGTGTGGTGTAGAAAGTATAGTTTAGGAACTGAAGGACCTTTTAATCAGCAAACAGTTAAGCTTGAAGAATGTGGCTGTAATTGGTACTGATAATGCCTCAGTGATGGTTGGTATAAACAATGGCGTTTATGCCGATTTGAAGGAAGCTAACCCATCGTTAATACTTATAAAATGTATGCGTTTATTGCAGCTAGCATTATCACATGCTTCATCTAAATATTTACCAGAGAATTTGGAATACCTTATTGCTGAAACACTTTACTGGTTTTCCAAATCATTTGTCAGACAACAGCAATACATCATTATATACAGCCTTGAATGATGGTTCCACATCACCGAAAATTCTGTCAGATTGCAAAACTATATGGTTATCAATTTAACCAGCTGTTGAAAGAATTATGAAGCAATGGCTGAAGTTGAAGACGCACTTTGAAATAACAAGACAAAGTGAAAAGTGCTACACAGCTGAAATACTATATGGAATGTACAGTGATGAAAAAAATGTGTCATTCATTCTCTTTTTATAACCTATTCTAATGGAAGTGCAAAAAGTTAATAAAGTGTTCGAATCTAAACTTGTTGATAAAGTTAAATTACTTGATGATCTCACCTTGCTATTTCACTCGGTAAAAGATTGGTGTTGCCAACTTCTAAAGCTGATTTGCTCACTTGCACTATAGAAAGCTATTTGGCTCCTAAGCCACACCTTGGATATTAAATCGATTAAAAAATTGTTGATTTAAAAACAAAAGGACTGTTAACAGAGAATGAAGAGAACAACTTAATATAACGCTGTCAAGATTTCCTTATCTCATTATTAAAGCAATTGAAGCAGAGACTTCCTGAAAATCTAGATGTTTTGAAAAATATTTCACTTTTTTTCTGTGAGCAACATACTTCAGCCAATAAAGGACGTACCTAAATATTGTAAAGTTATGAAATTTTTAGGGGCTACTGATAATAGTGTCACGGAAGCAGAATATCAGTTAACCAAAATAAAGTTAGCTGAATGGACAAACAAAACAGAAACTAAAGCGTTTTGGAGTGAAGTGAGACAATTTAAAGATGCCTCATCAAACAGTCCATTCTGTAAGCTCTTTACAGTGCCATGTCTGCCATGAAACTACCCCACTCAAATGCTGACGTAGAAAGAGTTTTCAGTGCTAGGAATTATATCAAATCTAACCTAAAAAACAGGATGAAATTTGACCTCTTAAATGCTATCGTGCCATTAAAATTCGGCATGATTAAACTAGAGAAATAAGCCTTCTGTTCCACTTATAAAGAAATTTAAATAGCTAAAGCATACCAGGGTCATTTTGGATCTGAAGCTTGAACTTCATTATCCAAGCTAAGTTTATCCTGTGGATCTTGTGAGGCAGACATCAGTGAAGGTAAGGACATGATTTTGTAGGGTAAGTCATTACAAAAGCTATGTAATTTTTGACTTTTTCCATTTGGATGTTTTTTCTAGATCTTTTCCACGCAGATTTAGATCTTTTTAGGTATTTTTTGACACCGTTTTGGATATTTTTTGTCAAAGAAAAGTGGCAACACTGCTGTCATGATCCTTGTAGGGGTAGAAGTCGAATATATACCAGACCCACCAAAAAAAAAAAAAACTAAATGCCATGGACCGTGTTGCGTATAGAAGGAAAACCAGGAAATGTACAGAATTTTTTCCCCAAAGGGGGAGGGGAGGGGGAGGGGGTGGGGGTGGGGGTTCAGGCTGGCTAAGAGTTGAGCGTGTCTGAGGAGAAGCACAATAAATATACACAAAAGATTCAACCGTGCTGAAATCCGATGCTTCAATTGACGACTTTTCGTATGCGAGCGTGTCTTGCTAAAGTCACACTGGTTATCACCAGGGGCTGTAACTCACATGCCTCCGTAAAGCACAAAGAACACACTCGTTATCACCCGGGGCTGTAAATTACATGCCTCACCATAGCACAAAGTACATACTCGTTATCACCAGGGGCTGTAAATTACATGCCTCACCATTGCACAAAGTACACACTCGTTATCACCCGGGGCTGTAAATTACATGCCTTACCATAGCACAAAGTACATACTCGTTATCACCGGGGGTTGTAAATTACATGCCTCACCATAGCACAAAGTACATACTCGTTATCACCGGGGACTGTAAATTACATTCCTCACCATAGCACAAAGTACATACTCGTTATCACCGGGGGCTGTAAATTACATGCCCCAACATAGCACAAAGTGCACACTCGCTATTACCAAAGTACACACTCGTTATTACCAAAACATAAAAGGTATACACAGATTACCCAAACAACTTGAAGCCATGCTCGTCTGCCCGCCAGAAGGTCTGGGTTAAAAATCACAAGAGTCGGATCTTGCTAAAGTCACACTGGTTATCATCAGGGGCTGTAACTCACAGCCTCCGTAAAGCACAAAGAACACACTTGTTATCACCAGGGGCTGTAAATTACATGCCTCACCATTGCACAAAGTACACACTCGTTATCACCCGGGGCTGTAAATTACATGCCTCACCATTGCACAAAGTACACACTCGTTATCACCCGGGACTGTAAATTACTTCCTTACCATAGCACAAAGTACATACTCGTTATCACCAGGGGCTGTAAATTACATGCCTCACCATTGCACAAAGTACACACTCGTTATCACCCGGGGCTGTAAATTACATGCTTTACCATAGCACAAAGTACATACTCGTTATGACCGGGTGCTGTAAATTACATTTCTCACCATAGCACAAAGTACATACTCGTTATCGTCGGGGGCTGTAAATTACATTTCCCACCATAGCACAAAGTACACACTCGTTATTACCAAAGTACACACTCGTTATTACCAAAGAACAGACTCGTTATTACCAAAGTAGACACTCGTTATTACCAAAGTAGACACTCGTTATTACCAAAGTAGACACTCGTTATTACCAAAGTACACACTCGTTATTACCAAAGTACACACTCGTTATTACCAAAGTACACACTCGTTATTACCAAAGTACACACTCGTTATTACCAAAGTACACACTCGTTATTACCAAAGTACACACTCGTTATTACCAAAGTACACACTCTTTATTAGCAAAGTACACACTCGTTATTACCAAAGTACACACTCGTTATTACCAAAGTACACACTCGTTATGACCAAAGTACACACTCGTTATGACCAAAGTACACACTCGTTATGACCAAAGTAGACACTCGTTATTACCAAAGTACACACTCGTTATGACCAAAGTAGACACTCGTTATGACCAAAGTACACACTCGTTATTACCAAAGTAGACACTCGTTATTACCAAAGTAGACACTCGTTATTACCAAAGTAGACACTCGTTATTACCAAAGTAGACACTCGTTATTACCAAAGTAGACACTCGTTATTACCAAAGTAGACACTCGTTATTACCAAAGTAGACACTCGTTATTACCAAAGTAGACACTAGTTATTACCAAAGTAGACACTAGTTATTACCAAAGTAGACACTGGTTATTACCAAAGTAGACACTAGTTATTACCAAAGTAGACACTAGTTATTACCAAAGTAGACACTAGTTATTACCAAAGTAGACACTAGTTATTACCAAAGTAGACACTCGTTATTACCAAAGTAGTCACTAGTTATTACCAAAGTACACACTCGTTATTACCAAAGTACACACTCGTTATTACCAAAGTACACACTCGTTATTACCAAAGTACACACTCGTTATTACCAAAGTACACACTCGTTATTACCAAAGTACACACTCGTTATTACCAAAGTACACACTCGTTATTACCAAAGTACACACTCGTTATTACCAAAGTTCACACTCGTTATTACCAAAACATAAAAGGTATGCACAGAGTACTCAAACAACGTGAAGCCATGCTCGTCTGCCTGCCAGAAGGTCTGGGTTAAAAATCACAATAGAGTCGGATCTTTTCTCAAAGTTTTCTTAACACTCTCTCTCAGGTCGATGCAGCCAAACATAGGTAATGTGCAGGGAAGTAAAGACGGTCGCTGTGATGTTGACCACTGGTCTACTTAAATAGGAGTGTCGCAGTCATGTGCCTCATGCTACAATGGCGCAAAACAATTTCTTTAACCCTCCCCCCCCCCCCCAACCGCCTTTAAAAAAAAAAAAAATTAGGTGAGTCTATTGCAACGAGTTCTGGTTATGAACAGGCTAAAGTCAGCTGTCTACCTGGTCTTTGCCGGGTCTCACTGACTGCCACCTGAAGCTGTGGAGCCCTGGAGAAAATTCCATAGCACATACTACAAGCCTGCTCAGATATTTATTAAGAGAGACACAGGAGCGACAGATTATAAGAGTGACCGGCGAATACCTTAAGTTCACCAGGTTGTTTGTGACCCATGCTGAAAAAAAGGGGAATTGAACACACTATCTCTCCCCCCCCCCCACCCCGCTTTTTTTACAAACCCCCCCCCCCCTTACCCCGAGGAATAAATAAATCGAAAATCTTTGTACTGGATCCAGCATGGCGAACGAAAAAATGGGTCACACACATACCTTGCGAGCGCGCACACAACACACATACACACAAGGACACTTAATTAGAGGCATGAATAAGATGGGAAAGACACACAGTATGCAGTAAGAGATGCAAACATGCTCTACTCTAGTAGGGGATAATAAGGTCCAGAATGAAGGACAGACCTCAGGCTCTGTTGCTGCTGAAGAAATCATTCGGCATTAAATCCAAACCACCCATTTCATAAACGAACGCACTAACCACTAAGCTCCTATGGTTTCTTCAATATCAAATGTACACAACTACAACAGTGTTTATTTCCTGCCTCTTTCGAGTCACAATTTGTGTTGAATTTAGTTTTCCGTTGATAAAGACAGTAGTTGAAAAGTTGTATTTGTGTGCGTCTTTTCTATTCCTTCCGTTCAACTTTCTGTTACCTTTCATGTTGTTTTTACCGCTTTTGTCATCAACTCGATTGCAATCCCTCCCCCCCCCCCCCCCCCAACCACCGGTTAGCCCAATTTTTGTTTACTGCAATAACACAGCGACTAGACACTTGTCTGCCGACCCTCTTGTCTTAGGTTCGAATGCGTACATTTTTGAATTTTTTTTTTTTAAATAACTGACCTTGGTAGATCACAGGCAGCTCCAGCCTAGAATGTTCACCTAAAAATGTCATAGGAAGCAAAAGAAGACAATGTGACTTTGACCACATGTCATGAAGAGTTGTGAAATAATATCGTTAATCGAGGTGTTCATTTAAATTAATTTAGCGACTGTTCATTCCTAGGACTGTTCATTCAAGGCCCTTTGAGAACAAGCAACGGATTAAGTAGAGAAAGAAAATTATTATGGTCTGGAGAGAATGAGGCACCTGGGTGTAATCAGAGGGTCTGGCCGGCTCACTATACTCAGAGGAAAGGCAAGACGGACTTTTAACCAGATTGTGACTGGCACCATCAGTACTGGAACTCTGCGCTGGCTGCTGAAGATGAGGGCGGAGCATGCATGGGAATACCCCGAGTGCTGTGATGTCAATTTTTGACTCAACTCAGCTCATTCCTAGGATGTAATATCTCTTCGCTTGTGCCTAGTTTTGCAGCGTAGCCGAAACACTTGACTGCGTACCGTCGCTTGAGATTCTCACTGAACAAGTAGGTAGAGTAACTGTCCATCTCTGGATTGTGACTGCCTGCTGTCTGTCGCCACTTATTCTAATGTTAAATCACTTATTATGACCTGCTTTTTAAACAATTGGACACCGCCTTGAAGTTGACCGGTCAACATTCCAGTCTTTTATTGAATGTTTAGTTTATTCAATCAAAATATCATTGTTTCAGCTATCTTCTCCCGAGTCTCCGTTGATAAAGTCTCCATACCTGGAGTATCAAAATGGACACTAGGCACGGCCACTGTTTCGAGTCGTGGCAAAGTTTTTGCTTCTGTCAGACAGTGGCCGTTGCATTTTTGCTCCATTTGTAGACTGAAAGGATATAGTTTCGTAGCCTAGCTACTAATTTGAGTGCATGGTGCGACCTCGTGAGCTGCCAAATTTGATTTGGAATGTTTTGCGACTGTGGCCAACGTGGTGTTGTGTTGTGACTTGTAAATTCAGACAATGGCGCGTGGCCTGTCGTCACAATATTGGTGGTACCCTTATGTAATTGAAATTAATCGCGTGTGCAACTGCTGATCTGTTGGTTACCTCTGCTACCGACGACGATAAACTGCATTTCTAATGTCGGACTGTTTGTGTTAGCACTTCTGATGGCTACCGTATGCTTTTAATGCGTGTGTATGTTAGTGCATATGCTGATACAGCAAGTCTATCAATCTCTCCACAAGGGACTATGATGGACATTCTGTGTGTTTTTCGTTGGCACAGGAGCGGAGCAACTATGGGGTGACTTGTATGCTTTGAAGCTGAAACTAACAGAAATAACATTGCTTCTTCTGTGTGATAGTTGAACATGCAGACAGTAGAGAAGGCTTCTCACGTAGACGATGAATACACGCATAAGATGATGAGAAAGCAACTCACAATTTCATTTCATTATTGTTGTTCGAATAATAATCTCGTCTAGTCGCCGTCTTCTGATCTCTTTCGTCGTACTGGAATCACTCGTCCTATGTTACAATACACGCATAGGTTGTTCACACTTGCACATGCGACGGGCTTGCATCTCCAACACTCTGCTACTAATCTTTACAGCCGTTTTGGGTGTCATCTTGAGATAACTTCGGGTCAAGCATTCATCTTCAGGAATTAGGAACCTTTTCACACCGTCTTCAGTTATACTTTGTAGCAGTCACACGCTTCTCCTAACTTTATTTACTCTGACTGTCAAACACCAACTGATTTGATCTCTCTTACACCTTCAAACCTCATTCTCGTTTCCACGGGCTGTCCCACTACAACTGCTCAGTTAACCGCTTGATTTGGCGAGCGTTTTTCGGTTAGGTTTAAGTTATTCTTCCCAAACTAAGCAGAGCACGTTTCATTCACGTTTGTTGGGCTGGTCTACTTTCATGCATGTTACGGGTGTGCCGTTCTGTTGTTTGCTTTTTGGGTTGTCGTTTATTTACGTTTTTCTTCCGAGAAAGAGCACGCCTGTGACATAGGTTGCAGCACTCTATAGGAGTGTTGAGTTAGACCCAGCTTGTCCACGTTTTTGGAGTGTTAAAAGCGCTGGCGTGCTGAAACGGCAATGCTGAACACCTCATTAATCTTGTGCCAAGGTGACAGGTTCAGAAACAACCAATCAGAATTGAGCTAGTGTGTATATGGGCGGTCTGTGAGGAGACCAACGTTAGTTTTACCCGTTTTCCTTCTCGCGTTCTATTTACTTGATTTACCCTTGACCCTACGTCGTCATATGGGAACCCTTTGGGAAATCCCCTCAATATAAATACCAATAAGTCTATAAAGACATGTTTAAACACCACATACCCGATGTTCCACTGGGCGGGGGTGGGGTGGGGGGGGGGGGGTTAGAGAAGAAAATGACCCTTAACCAAGCAGCACTTACCACAGACAGGTGTCGAATCTAAGGAGCTTTGGAGCCTCGGACACCCCACAACCCCCCCCCCCCCCCAAATATATTTATATATATAAAATGCAGGGGGCCGTGAGCCCACCTTACGGAATTGAGAATTTCCAAACTGGTTAAGTGCTACCCCTAACCACGATTAGACGTTCTCTATTGAAATATTTGTTTTTACACTTCATTATATTTCAAACATACCATTGTATTGATTTACAGTTCTGTGCATAATATTACAAATAACAATTATTATTGCTTCACTATTAGACATGGACTAAGCTCTATGAGCACCCTCTATCCCCAGAGAATTATGAGTTCGCATAGAGTCCCCCTAATGATTTGGGTGCTTCTGGCTATACAAGCATCTGTAGCGTTTTCTGAGATTGTAAAGGGGTCTTCTGTCTGGGTCATGTTGATGTGAGTGAGTGCAGGGTCGCCAAGCGTAAATGAAAACAGTAGTTTGTGACCGAGCCTTTATAATTATGCAACGTGTTGTTTATACAGAGGTCGTCCGACCCAGTGTTGTCTGTCAGGACAGAAATAACTGTTGATTACGGAAATAGGCGTTTTTCGTGTAGGGACAGAAAATGGCGGGCTGTCAGTGTTGATAACCGCAAATTGTAATGTGTATTGTTTCTTATTTGTTTATTTGCGTGAATAGGAGGGAGGGAGGAGAAGGAAAATATGGCGGTATTATGTAAGGGGGGGGGGGTGGGTGAGGTTGGGGAGATCAAGAGAGATAGTGAGAGAGAGAGAGAGAGAGATAAAATATAAGGGTTTGGAGAGAGACGTTTAGTCCCAGAGGGTTACAGAGTGCACAAAAGTAAACCAACTGTGATTAAACATTTTATCCTCTTTGTTAAAGTAGAATCTCTGTGTGTGTGTGTGTGTGTATATATATATATATATATATATATATATATATATATATATATATATATATATATATATATAATCAGTACTTATTTTCAGAACGTAGATCTCGTGAGAAGAGGAGAAATACCGACATCTTGAAAGATCTAAACGTGAAGGAAGATTGGCTAATAAATAGTCTCCAGAGCTGAAAAATTTTGGTCATTTCAAGCGCCATAGTGGGTTGGAAAAAATAATAGCAGAAGGCATGGTACCAGAAAGTAGGAGCAGGGACCGAGCAACACGAAGATGGGCACAGGATCAAAGTGACTCCTCGAGTATGAGGCAAGAGAACTGGCGAGAGACCTAGTTTCTTTCAGGCAGACTGCGATGAGAGCGACGTTCTGCAAAGGACCTGCCACATGATGATGATGAGCTCTGGTAACGTTACGCCTGAAATTTTCTCTTCATTATCATCATCATGTAGCAGGTCCTATGCAGAACGTCGCTCTCATCACAGTCTGCCTGAAAAAAACTCGGTCTTTCGCCAGTTCTCCTGCCTCACATACTTTCCTACTCAAGGAGTCACTTATATCATGTGCCCATCTTCGTGTTGGTCGGTCCCTGCCCCTCCTTCCTGGTACCATGCCTTCTGCTATAGTTTTTTCCAATCCGCTGTAGCGCTTGATATGACCAAAATATTTCAGTTTCCGAGAAAGGATGCTGTTTATTAGCCAATCTTCCTTGATGTTCAGATTTTTTAAGATGTCAATTTTTCTCCTCTTCGTTGTCCAAGATATTATGAGAATCTTTCTAAAGCATTTCAGCTTAAAAGCACCTATTCTTTTTCTTAAGGACAGATACTCCACGACTCACATCCGTATGTAGCCACAGGGAAGATGCATGCTCTCAAAATTCTGATTTTTATCTCCTTGCTGGTGCTTAACCATACAAAGTTTCTCTTACTCTAGCAAATTCTCCAGCTTTCAGGCTTTCATTGCCAATACATCTGTAATGTCTTCTATCCACTTTCACGGCGGTTTGGTTAGAGTTCGTTTTCCAGAAACTGTATCTCCGTCCACCAACGTTGTCTCTGGGCCACCTCGCCTAAATACTTCAGCTTTCGATGCAAGATGCAGTTTGTGAGCCACTCAATTCTACTCGATGTTTAGATCACTTAGGGTGTCAGTGTTTTCTTCTTGGTCCAAAACACGGTGCTGTAGCATTTTAGTTCACAATCTCCGATTTGTTTCCACAATGTCTCTTACATATATACATGTATACACACACACTCTTATGGATGTCAGTCATGCAGTCTTACTCAGACATTGAAGAAACAAATCGGAGATTTTGAATATATATATATTTATATGTGTGTGTAGAGAGAAGGAGAGTCGGGAGGAGGGGGGGGGTGGGGGAGATAGAGACAGATCATCAGTTAGCAAGTCCTTTACAGAACGTCGCTCTCTTTACGGCACGCCTGAAAGAATCCGTTTCCTTAACCAGCTCTCCGGCCCCATGTGCTTTCAATGCCAATGCCTCCTCAATGTCTTGTATCCATCTTCGTAGTGGTCGACCCCTGCCTCGCCTTTCACGAAACTGTATCTTCCATCGCCGTCTTTTCCAAGTTACCATGCCGCTTGATGTGGCTAAAATACTTCAACTTTCGGGACACGATGCTGTTAATGAGCCAGTTCTCCTTGATGTTCAACTCTTTCAGAATGTAGGTAGAAATTAGGGAGGTCCGCGTAGCCGTTTGCCTTGTGCTCTGAAAATCGTGGGTTTGCTCCACGGCTGCACGCTATAGTTGACGAGTGCAGCTGTTACGGAGATCCCTGGAGCTCGTCGCTGGAGCTAAGGCAGGCGGCTAGCCGTTCTATAGAGAGAGACTGAGCCATGTGGGATGAAACCTAGTACAACGCAGTTGATTCTCTCGACTTTAACCTTCAGATAGAAATGAAAGACGGCCAAACATAACAAATTTTATTTCCAAAGGGATACAAATTGAGGCCCCGGCCCAAAAGTATAGGGACGTCATGCTGATCTCTGTACGTCAAGTGACCATTAACATTTTATTTTTGTGAGTGTTTTTTTTTTTTTTTTCAGCACATTGTTATTGTTATGACGGTGTTCTTAAATTAGGATTAGACGAACTGACTCCTCCGTCTGTTTGCATAAAAATTGTGTACGACTGGAGGTGGCGCCACCCCAATGTTTTCTCTACGTCGGCTTGTCTTCTTCCCCTAATGATGCCAAGCTGTCTAATATATTTTTTATCTCTCAAGCGGTTCTTTCCCTCTTTGGTGTAGTCACAACAGTCTCTAGTTTCCCCTCTTCTCTCGACATGCTGACTGAATGTGGATTAACTTCTTGCGAGGTGATTTCTTTCAGGACATTGTCATTCCCCTTTTGATTTGCTCCCTTTTTCCCGTTGTTGTTCTGCCTAACTGTGAATTCAGCAGCTTCTTCCACATAATTTCTCTCTACTGTCTATGATGATTCCCTACACGTTTATGAATCAGGATAAGTTCCATCAAGCTCGTAAAAGCTGTTTGTTTCCTAAATCGACTAACACCGATATACTGCATAGAATATTTCTCCTCGTTTGAAACACTGCTTTTGAAACTGGGTAATCCATAGATTAGTAAGATGACACTTACGAGAGACGTCGTTGTATAAAATAACCATCATAACTTTAAAAATACACACACACACGTGCGCGCGCGCACACACACACACACACACACACGCACACAGGGTAACGAAGATGCCTTAAAAGAAAAGACCTAACACGACAAAAACAGGAATAACGTATCACAAGAGGGGAATGCAGTGTGGATTCGCCGTGAGAAAGGGTAATCTGGAAAACTTCCATGACCTGGGGACATACTAAAGAGGATGGGGGGGGGGGAGGGGGGGGGAACAAGAATAGACCCATTGCCTGCCCAAAATCATATTGTAAGTGTCAACTAATTGGGAGCTTCTGTCAAAGTCGGAGTACATCTACCTAAGAGGTAAGGAACCAACAGAATGCATGCACATGAGTAGGACGTGAAACGCTTGTGCACGCTAGACTCAGTTTCTGGAACAGGACTAGAGTCCAGCAGTGGACGAACAACCAGAATTTCCGGTCGGAGTTTACAGCCGGTGAACACGAGGAAAGAAAAACACTAAAGGCTATAGTCACAGCTCCCAGGACAGATTCACAAGATGCCTCGATATCCTTCTCAGTAGCTACATAATCAGGCGTTGATTGTTCACACACATCTTTGTGCTCTTAGTGAAATGTTTATGTCTGACAGCTGAAGGGCTGAAGGCTGATCCTGTACCCACTAAGGAAGAAAGGGAAACATTTGCGGAAACATCCTAGTGTCCTGGGGAAAAAAATGCTTGGTCTGTAGAAATGTCCGGATCAGTGTAGTTGTGTCGCACAGGGATTGTGGTCAAATGTGATGGACATCGAAGAAATGAAAAAAACAAAACACATCTAGCCAAGTTGTTTCAAATTCTAAAATCTACCAACCATACAACATTTATGATTTTTGTACACACACACTTTTATCTCCTTGCTGGAGCTAGGGATTTCAGGTTTTGTGCTGAAATCTCCGTTTGTGAAATATGTGGGAAGACTAGAGCACCCATGGAGGTATTTAGGTGCAATCAAAGTGAATCATTACAAACCAGTTTTTTAAAATCAAAACCAAGACCAATCATTACAAACCAGTCAGTACGAATACATAAGAAACACACGTTTAGTTAATACTTTCAAAGATGGCATACTTATGGGCAGATATATTACATGTTTTTAATTATACATTTTGACCATGTGAATTAAAAGTGTTCAGAAGTTTCGAATCCTGTGTCGGTTTGTTTTTTCTCCGCTTCGTTTGACGCCGGTCAATATTCGTAAACTTATTTACCAAGCAAGAACTTAGACCCCAGACCTCCTCCAGCAATAACCACACAAAACAAGTAAAACGGACTGCAGTCCAAAGCCAGCAGCACACACACGCAATAAATGCATAAGGTGGCTGCAGAAACGCTAACAGTCAACCATGAGAATGGCAGTTCGTCGCAGATGGAAGCAGGATTTACACAAACAATAATCTGTATTTTCACATGCAATATTGCATAACCCACTATCAGTTCTGTGGTAACAGGCCAAACTGCCGTTTCGTGAATCTGCAGCTCTCAACAGAAGCTGAAGGAACAATACCAAAACCAAGCGTCACTTACAAAGGAGAACATATAGAAAAGTTAACATGTACAACAAATGTTACCGTGTATCCGCCCATGATGTTAAAACCGAGTGATCCTAACTTGTCTCTGTGCAAGGTAACTCGTCTCCAAGCGAACTCTCCGTTGTCCTGAAACAAGACAAATACTTTAGTGTGGAATATTCGGCAATTTGATGTTCTGAGGTATCGGGGCAGCCTGTAACTTGCTTCAATTAACCTGTTCTGTTTTCCAAGAACTGTAAGCCATAATTTAAAAGCATAATTCCTAGCTTTCTTTCTCTTCCTCTACTTTTTGTCTCTTTCTCATTCTACTCTATTATATGTCTTCTCTTCTTTTTCTTTTTTAAATATTTTTTTTCTTTTTTTTTGCTTCTTCTTCTTCTTCTTCTTCTTCTTCTTCTTCTTCTTCTTCTTCTTCTTCTTCTTCTTCTTCTTCTTCTTCTTCTTCTTCTTCTTCTTCTTCTTCTTCTTCTTTTGCTTCTTCTTCTTCTTTTGCTTCTTCTTCTTCTTCTTCTTCTTCTTCTTCTTCTTCTTCTTATTATTATTATTATTATTATTATTATTATTATTATTATTATTATTATTATTATTATTATTATTATTATTCTTTTTCTTCTTCTTCTTCTTCTTCTTCTTCTTATTATTATTATTATTATTATTATTATTATTATTATTTTTCTTTTTCTTTTTCTTCTTCTTCTTCTTCTTCTTCTTCTTCTTCTTCTTCTTCTTCTTCTTCTTCTTCTTCTTCTTCTTCTTCTTCTTCTTCTTCTTCTTCTTCTTCTTCTTCTTCTTCTTCTTCTTCTTCTTCTTCTTCTTCTTCTTCTTTTTCTCAAGAAGTATGTACATCATTTTTTTTGCACTTATAGGATTTCTCTGACCAGTGAGTTATAGTTTACTGACAATGAAATTCACTGAACCAACTATGAAAACATATTCAAACTTTACATAAACACAGCCAAGAAGCATGTTTTGGACAGAATCATAATCTGGTCACATCCTAGCGAAGATATAATATAAGTAAACAAAATTTTGTTCGGTCTCCGCAATGAAGGTTGGCCACAGTGCACCAACTGCTGTATTGTGAAATATTACGTGGTAAAGCTCCTAGTGTCTTCCACGGTGCGACTCTCGTACTAATGTCGGAAAACTGCAAAAACTGTGTTTAAAAAAATTGTCTACCGCTTAAATCAAGCCCTGGTACTAAAGGATCATGGAACTGTTAAACTCATTCACTAAACAAAAGAGCTGCACCTTAATCTCTCTCTGCAGACGTGAAGCTTAGGGATAATAAGACATAGGTAGTCAGTATTTTTGGACAGGCTATGAGAAAGAATAGACTTAATAACTTGGTTACAACAAACAAGATTAATTTAAAAATAACAAAGAAATGGCAATGAGAAAAGACTGCATGGCCATATGGATGAGGGGATGGACAAAAACACTGACCCGATCTGTGTGTCTGGTGATTGTGTGAGATGGCGAAACACACTGGGCTGAGGTTACGTCGTAGCCGTTTTGTGGTGCTCCAGTATAACTGTGCTAAATGGTTATACCGTTGAACGGGTTTTTCGGGATTTTAGCTGTTTGATTCTCATCCTTGAGATGTTAATCCTTCACTGCAAAGTTATTAAACTGGCGGCCTGCGGACTGAATCTGATAAGCGGATTCCTAGCAAGTGGCCAGTGGATCATTACCAATAGTACTGTATTCCGGATTGGGTTAGCGCATCTGCCCCGCGACGATACCTATTTTCAACATTATGACCTTTGAGTAAACATGACTAAATTGCCCTGTCCTGCAGTATGCAAATCTGGAGGGTTATAACTTGAAGCTGTACAGCTTAAATTCGGCGACAATGCACTGATGATGGTGATATATGACGTTCAAGAGCCGGTTGTGCTCACCCCACTTGTTTCTGAGCATAGAAATGCCCAGAGAGACTGTGGTACGGCACCCGGCCTATAACAGTCTCTTGATCTATTTCACTCTGATAGAGGCAAGACCTTTACTTGATTCAGGCGACCTGAACGCCTATGCTATGAGGACCAAGAACTCTGTATTCAAGAGGAGTGACAAACCAACCAATCAACCATAAGTTACAGATAAGTGATTCTCAAACTGGACAACGCCTCCCTTTTGTAGAAGACAGAAAGAGTCAGCAGGTATAAGGACTGGAATTAAACCCAATACCAAGAAACACTGATGTGAAGAAAAAAAAAGCATGTTTGCTGCATGAAAATCAAATTAAGTGTGGATACAACATAAAACGACGTATGAGGGGGATAGTACTCGGGCAAATCCAGTATTCTAGGGGTGTTATGGTTTGGGATTAGGGTTAGGATTATGCTCTTAGTAAGCGGCCACAACGGCCCCAGCGACACTGACTAATTCTACCCCCAATCGTAACTCTTACCATAACCCTAACTCTAACCCTTACCCCAGCCCATACCACCCCTAGAAAAATTGACTTTCCTGGGAACTTCGGCATTTCCTTTGTTCGGTTGAACTGAAAAAAAGTACCCCATTAAACGCACGGTGAATTGTTTACTGCTAAAAGAGTTAGGTTGAAGACAAATATGACATCACGGCGGCCTCCCCCCTCACCATTCACTACTTTTAAAACTAACCGCCATTGTCTTATCAGGGGCGTTGGGTGAACCAACGAATAGTAATACTTCTTAGCATGTCGTATGAGAATGGCTAAGGGTAGGTTGAACTTTATCGTCCTCATTACGTGCTTTGTCCATCGATGTAGGCTCCCACCTCTCTCCACAGATCTCGATCCTTGGTATTTTGAATCAGTTCCACCGAGGATATTCCATCATGCGATTGCTTCAGACAGTCAAGTATCGTCTCTCTTGGTCTGTTTCTGTCTCTTCTACCATTGATCTTTCCAGTCATTACGATTCTCTCCAATGCTTCTATTCTGATCATATGAATGAAGAACACTGGCTTCCTCTTTCTTATAGTTTCACATAGGTAAGGTAAAGTACCCCTTTCTAAGACTTCACATGTACTGAGAATTTAATGCTCTATATTTTATCGACCAACTGGCACTTGATGAGTGATGTGGGCAGCATCACACTGACCGCCTTTACTTCTCAGGACTTTACCTGATACCCATTAAAAGCTGGGTCGATATGGCACCTATGTCATTTTTTAAAACAAAAATCGGCTACGCCAGGACCTGAACCCGCGACCTTCCAATACGTAAGGGAGTGAGTGGCAAGCCGGCACACAGAGGCAGCTCCCTTGATGATTGATTGATTGACTGGCACCTTTCCGTCTTTCCAGAGGATAGTGTTATATTGCACCACGAGGAAGCATGGGACCTCATAGCGCATGACGATGGCGAATGTGACTATCAAGACCCGCCGATATCAAGAAAAGTCTTCTTCAACGATAGCAAGTCATTTCAGGACCATTGTTGTCAACATTTGTGTTTAATCTGTTTCTTCTCAGACGCTCAGCTCTCATCTTTTCTGCAGTCACTTCTTTCTTCACTCTTATTCCCTTTCTCATATTCCCTCTCCACACAATACGGTCTATGGGATTTTGTTCCCATGAGTCCACCTCAACACCTGTATCCTTCATGTCCCCCTTGCACACATCTTTATACCGCAGTAGGCGTTGGCCTCGACATCTTTTACCAGCCTTTAATTCACCATAAAAGATGTCCTTAGTGACTCTGCCATCCTCCATTCTCCTGGTGTGACCCAGCCACCTGAACCTTCGTAGACTGAGCATGGATGGAGAAGACTGTTGTAGTACCTGCTCTTTCCAGTACCTCGGTGTTTGTGATTTTGTCCTGCCACCCAATGCTAAGTATTCTTCTTAGGCATCGCATCTAAAAGCGATTTAGTCGTTTTTCATGGTGAAAATAAGTTGATCAAGTTTCACTGCTATAAAGGTAAGAAAACAAGCCTGATAGACAAGCGTTTTGTTTTAATTATTAGCTTTCTGTTCTCCCAAACTTTTTTTTTTGTCAATCTGCTCATTGTTGTTGCTGCCTCACCTATCCTGATGTTAATTTCTGACTAGGGATAGTCTGTTTTTTACTGTGGAACCCAGAAAGGTGAAATGATCTACTGTCTCAAGCGCTTCACTGTCAATATAGATTGTAGGTGTATCAATAATACCTTGCACCATAACCTTTGTCTTCTTTTTGCTGACTGTTAGTCCAAATTCGCAGCATTCACCAACGAATGCAAACATCTGCAAACAGCAGCTCTCTGATAAGTACCTTTGCTTATCCTGGTTTTGGCCTTCAGCCTGCGAGCATAGTAAAGGCTGCCACACAGTGGCAGTTCCCTTACAATTGCATATAATGTTCTAATTTCATTAGTCAAATCCAGACAGTTATTGTTAGTCGCTTGACTGTTGGGTTTATGGTTATACAATGCAAGTAAGACAAAATAATTTCTTATACCAGTGGTTCTCAACCTATGGGTCACGACCACTTTGAGGGTCGAACGACCCTTTAACAGGGGTCGCCTAAGACCTTCGGAAAACACATACTCACCAAAGTTATGTAGCAACGAAAATAACTGTATGGTGGGGGGGGGGGGGGGGGTCAGAACAACATGAAATGTATTAAAGTGTCTCAGCATTAGGGAGGTTAAGAACCACTGTCTCATACAATCTCAAATATAATTCCCTTTACTAACCACTGTCAGTAACTTTCGACCCCCCCCCCCCCCACCCCACCCAGTCTAAACGCCTGTCCCTTTAAGAGACGCGCGCTTTACCCAGATTTACGACAGCAAATAACTGTCAAGACAAGACAAGCCAATCAGCCAGCGATAGAAACAACACAACCATGTACGCCGCAAGGTCGATACTTTGTGACCACCACAACCTGTTTCCTCCCAATATTTAATAGATCGACCTGTTTTCTCCTTGCCCCCATAAACAATATCAGTTCGGAGAATGGAAGCCACGTCGGGTTATGAGATTAGGGTGTGTGTGCAGGTGCAATCGTCAATATTGCCAACATCTCTGCATTCTACAGGAAACAGGGAAACGCAATGTGTGTTTTAGCCAGCGCATTTGTGCAATAGCTTCATTGTGCGATTTAATTCGCGTCCCTACTTTGACGATGATTTTAATTACACAAATGTGTGAATTAGTTATGTTTGTGTATGTGTGTATCTCTCTGTGTGTGTGTGTAAGTGTGTGTGTGCATGCGTGTGTAAAGCATTCGAAGAATAATGAACGAAGCTAAGATAATGTAAAACATTTAGCACCTTTCCTAACGACCTAAACCTATGAGAGATGCAATTGTCAATAATGATATGGGTGTTACGCTAAAAAACTAGCCAAACCTGCAGAACGATACATATATATATATATATTAGTTAGTCTTTCCTCTTGTGTCGAGTGCGGCACATAGGGCAGAGGTCATGACTCTCCATGCATGGCGGTTCGTTGCAATCCGTTGTAGGTCTTGGATGTTTGAGTGGCCCATGAACGAGCCTTCCCTGATGATAGTTCTACGTAGAGTTTCCCTTGGTCTTCCACGAGATCTTTTCCCCTGTGGTGTCCAAATGAGGGCTTGGTAAGGAAGTCTTGATTTATCCATTTTAAGGGCGTGGCCGACATAGTTCCAGCGGCGTTTTCGTATAAAATTAGACACATACTCTTGCCTGGATTCTCCATCATTTCTCTTGATCTGCCTTTACGTCTTCTACCAGTGATCAGGGATTTTTCCAGTCGCCAGGATAATCCAGTGCACTCTCTCTCTCTCACTTCCCTCTCTCTCTCTCTCTTTGTCTCTCTCTCTCTCTCTCTCTCTCTCTCTCACACTCCCACCTCTTTCTCTCTCTCTATATATATATATATAGAGAGAGAGAGAGAGAGGGAGGAGGAGGTGGGAGTGAGTGATAGAGAGAGAGAGAGAGAGAGAGAGAGAGAGAGAGAGAGAGTGCACTGGATTATCCTGGCGACTGGAAAAATCCCTGATCACTGGTAGAGGACGTAAAGGCAGATCAAGAGAAATGATGGCGGATGCCTTAAGACAGTGTCATGGAGGAATATTATCAGTGTAATTGATCCAGTACACAAGAGACAGAGATCTGTGGAGACATATATATATATATAGGTGAAGTTAAGGGCCCTTTTCCACACCTTCAGGCGTATTGGCCATCTAGGGCTAGACCTATATTTTATAGACCAGTTGGCACTTGGTGGCTGATATGGTCAGCATCGCGTCGGCCGACTTTTCTTCCCCTGACTTTTACCTGGCATCCATTTAAGGCTTGGTCGACTTGGGAGTCAAGGTCATTTTTGAGAAATTGTTCGTTTCCGACAGGGACCTGAACCACGACCTTCCGATCCGCAGGCAAACGTCTAGCCGCTACACCACGCCTGCTGATCGGAAGGTCGTGGGTTTGGATCCTGATGGAGGGCTTTTTTTTTTTAGAAATGACCATGGCTACCAGATCGACCAAATCTTGAGTGGGTGGTACAGTCCTGGGAAGTAAAGGCGGTCGGTGTTATGTTGACCATATCACCCACTGAGTGCCATTTGGTCTTCAATAGTCTACAAAATATAGCTCTAGCCCTCTGTGCCCAAAACTCCTCAAAGCGCGGTAACGGTTTCTTTACTGTTATATATAATGTCTTTGAATCATTCTTTCTCAGCTTCCACAGTTCACATAATTCTGTCATCGTAAAAAAAAAGTATTTGTCATCTCGCTGCCCCGAGAATCTTGATCAATAATCAACTCCAGCATTTATGCAAATAAGCTGCGTTTACTGAGATGGTGTCGTTAGTTAACCATCTGTTCCTAGAAAGATTTGATCGCAGCACTTTGGCTTCAGTAGGCCCAGATCGGTTAAGTGTTTATAGATATAAACTCAGAAACAACGTGTTTATCTGTATAAATGAGTTAGGATAGTGTGTCTACCACACAGATGCAATAGTTATATGCATATACACAACAGGAGCGACTAGGCTGTTTCTTCACGGAGATTGTAATTCGGCTTTCTATATACAGATTCGTAATTCCTTATTTGTCTTTACGTATATATAGAACCCCTTTGTCTATATATAAATGTAGTACTCATTTGTCTATTCATATACGTATATAGTACCCGTATTTTCGAACGAGTGTCATTGTGGGGTGACAGGTTCTAATTGCAGTGTTATTGTGAGGTGACGGGTTCGAATTCCAGTTTCATTGGGATGTGACAGGTTCGAACTTTAGTGTCATTGCGAAGTGACCGGTTAGAATTACATTGTCATTGTGAAGTGACGGGTTCGAATTGCAGTGTCATTGTGAGGTGACGGGTTCTAATTGCAGTGTTATTGTGAGGTGACTGGTTCTAATTGTAGTGTTATTGTGAGGTGACAGGTTCTAATTGTAGTGTTATTGTGAGGTGACAGGTTCTAATTGCAGTGTTATTGTGAGGTGATAGGTTCGAATTCCAGTTTCATTGCGATGTGACAGGTTCGAACTGTAGTGTCATTGCGAAGTGACCAGATAGAATTGCATTGTCATTGTGAAGTGACGGGTTCAAATCGCAGTGTCATTGTGAGGTGACAGGTTCTAATTGCAGTGTTATTGTGAGGTGACTGGTTCTAATTTCAGTGTCATTGTGATGTGACAGGTTCGAACTTTAGTGTCATTGCGAAGTGACCTGTTAGAATTGCACTGTCATTGTGAAGTAACAGGTTCGAATCGCAGGTTCAGTGTAAAGTGACAGGTTCGAATTGCAGTGTCAGTGTAAGGTGACAGGTTCGCTCTACGCAGTTAAAAACAAAAATGCGTTTTTGTCTACAGTACAGTGTACGGACGTCTCTGGCTTATGGGTTGTTGTCACGAAACGATCTCAGTGATTCCAGAAGTTAGTACTTGTAATAAGTTCTTCTGGTTCTAAAGAGAGAGGATTATATTTACTTTGCCCTTTACCCTAATATTACTTTAAACCAAATTTATTTAAATGTTACCAGTCCTTCTCCCAGACAAAGCCACTGCGCTTTGTTTAAAATTACCTAACACTACGTAATACAGCCCGCTGGTTCAGACTAGGGATGTGAGGTTGGATTCTCACGCCAGTGTCAGAATGTTATCTCCTGACCAGACTGTAGAGATTGAGCGGACTGTAGACATTGAGGCGACGAGAAGTTTAAAGTTTAACACGTCAGTGTAATTCTGGAGAGAACAGCTGTTTGGCAATTAGGAATGTTTTATCTTGGTCAAGGTCGTACTGTAGGCCGTTCACTGTGAGTGACAGGTCACTGGTTAGCCAAGTGATCTGATAGTTACCTCAGGGGCGGTGCTTAAGCCATCATCTTGAGGGTTGGGTAAAAACTAAGGAAAGGGAGGAGTGTAATTTGGACAATAGATTAATACTTATACTGCGGGCATCGTAGATTTACCTCATAGTGCCGCCAGCAGGCCACAGACTCAGACCTACCGTTGAAAAGTACTTTCTCCCTGGTTGAGTCGTGTTCGGCATTTGCTGGAAAAGTTCCCAGGTGAATATTAATATTAATCTTGTATACTTAGGTTAGGGAGTTAAGCTTAGTCTATACTACCTTTTCCTAATTTGTCTGCACATTCTGCTTGAAATAGTTCTGTGTGAGTATTCAGTATCTCAGTTAGGGAACTGCTAAACTATTCCTATTTCTTGTATGTTTGTGTCACATGTTTTTCATTGTATGTTTTCATGTGTATAAAATAAGATGTAAACAATGACATTTGCTATAATGAAATGTAATTATATTGTTATCATGATCAGCCAAAATATGAGTTGGGACTGTGGGAAATGATGCCCAAATATGTGCAGGGATGCTGCTACGTTTTGTGTGCCCACCATGTGCTCACTTAATGTGTTCAACTAAACAGGGGATTTATAACCCCAGGGGAAGGATGATGGGTGTACAGTATTCACGGTCACTGAAAGCTTATATTCAGGACAGCGTGCACATATAAATTGTTTGCGGGTTCAGCACATAACCTGCGCCACATGTTTATGTCAAATCTATGTCAGCCAACTCGAAGTCTGAGTGAAGACGGACAACAGACTTAGAAAGTCAACTATCATGACATAGCATTTGAGGGAAGGCAGGATATGTGACGCCCATGTAAGACAAAAGACCTTCAGACTAGACTGGAGAGGATGTGGAATATGAGGAGGAGTGATGGGCTATATCTTATTATTATATGTTGTATTAATTGATACATGTATTCTTAGTGTAAGTCAAGATACTACACGTATGTGTTTTGTTTCCATGATTACAGCGCCCATGTGACGATCAGTCATGAAGTAGCCTACATTGTGTTAGACTCGGCCAGCTGGGAACGAGGTGGAGAACGAGGTGGGGGCGAGGAGGAGAAACAAGCAGGGAAGAAGCTGGAAGAGGAGGAAGAGCTTGACAGTGCTCACGGCTGTCAGAGGTTCTATGAAAGTTATGTTCATAAATTGTTCATACTTTATCACCTTCATCACACCACTCTAATCCCAGGTGCTGTTCTCGCGCTGAAACAACCCATTACTATCATAACTTTAGCTAGTCACTGTTTGTGTAAACACAACAAACTGGGTATGTCAATTAACTGATTGTTAGAAAATAAAGCCGTATGTCAAGTTATACTACATCGTTTGTTAAATTCCAAGTGTATTCAATCTTACCTGTTTTCTAAACTGATAGATAGAAGTACATTTGGTGGGGGCTCAAATAATATAATAATTCTTTAATTATTAATAATAACACCGGGAGAAGGTAGATGACGGAGGAATCACTTGCCCTGTCTAATAATTCATTAACATTAAGTATGATAGACATCTAAAATTCCTTGCCTTCTCTTGTGGGTACCAAGTTCAGCTAATGTTAATATACTTAACGAGCCAATATGGCTGTTTTCTTGGATATCCAGGACTTTGTCTGAGAGCAACATAGCTCAGATTTTAGTTCGGTGTATCTAGTGGAGAGAATGTGTTGAAAGGAAGATCCCTACTCAGCAACATAAACATTCAAACCACGCGTCACGTCACAGTTGTGAACACATGTTCGCATTCTCAACTACTGGGATTCGAAGTCGGCTGTTGGCAGAAGACAGTCTTGCGTTTAATATAACAACTTTATGATTGTTGTACCGTTAAGAAAACACTTGTATTACTGAGCGTAAATTCGATGGTACTATCACACAACAGCCAATAAATGCTAGGGCTAGTCTTCGATGTTCCCAATGTGGTTATCATCTTTGCGACCTCGGGAAGGAAACCCTATCCCATGCAATAATAGTGTTATAAACCAAACTATATATTCAGTAAAAGATCATTTTGGTTGCATTTTGGTCCTTCAGTAGGTCCATCCAGCCTAAAATAGGTAACAAGCTGGCTGTCCTTGGGAAGTAAAGACGGGCGGCGTAATTGCTGACCACATTACCCACCTAGTGCCAATAGTCTGTAAAAAATATGGGAGCTCCTCCCATATACCCGATACGCCTAAAGGCGTGAAAAGGAATCTTCAATTTACCTACTATTTGTCCTTAAATAAATTAAACGTGATATTTCCGTCTCTCTTTCGACATTTTCTACTTCAGTGTGGCATAGTCTAGTAGCGCCGATGCCATTTTATCCCTCGAAAGCTTGAACAACATGAATATTTTGTTGGGACTTGGTTTATTTAATTTAATAATCTTGTCAGGGTTGAGACCAAAGTCAGGACAGTGACCAAAGTCAGGGTTGGGATCTAAGTCAGGGTTGGGACCTAAGTCAGGGTTGGGACCTAGGTCAGGGTTGGGACCTAAGTCAGGGTTGGGACCTAAGTCAGGTTAGGACTTAAGTCATGGTTGGGATCTAAGTCAGGGTTGGGACCTAAGTCAGGGTTGGGATCTAAGTCATGGTTGGGACCTAAGCCAGCGTTTGGATCTAAGTCAGGGTTGGGACCTAAGTCAGGGTTGGGACCTAAGTCAGGGTTGGGATCTAAGTCAGGGTTGGAACCTAAGCCAGTGTTGAGATCTAAGTCAGGTTTGGGACCTAAGTCAAGGTTGGGATCTAAGTCAGGGTTGGGACCTAAGTCAGGGTTGGGATCTAAGTCGGGGTTGGGACCTAAGTCAGGGTTGGGATCTAAGTGAGGGTTGGGATCTAAGTCAATGTTGGGATCTAAGTCAGGGTTAGGACCTAAGTCAGGGTTGGGATCTAAGTCAGGGTTGGGACCTAGGTCAGGGTTGGGACCAAAGTCAGCGTTGGGATCTAAGTCAGGGTTGGGATCTAAGTCAGGGTTGGGATCTAAGTCAGGGTTGGGATCTAAGTCAGGGTTGGGACCTAAGTCAGGGTTGGGATCTAAGTCAGGGTTGGGACCTAGGTACGCTGCGGGGTTAACTGCCAACTTTCTGAGGTAAGTTATTCTTCCTCCTCCTTTCCACCCCCACCTCCTACTCTTGCCGCTCCTCCTCTTCGTCGTCTTCTTCTTTTTCTTCTTCTTTTGCGGTATGATGTACAGCTAGGATGCGAAGTCTTATTTGCCATATTTTACGACATTCTTGGTAATAGGCAGTGGGTTTATTCTTCCTCGGCCCCAAAATGAGGCATTGGAATCCAGACGGACTGGTATTTGTTTACATGTACAGCGATCCAAAGGAATCTTCATCTCACAGCTCTTGTCATTTTAGTGTAGGCACCCGATCGACTACACAGATCTAACAGCTGACGTGTTAGAGACCATCAGATTAAGAACCCTTTCACCAAGTTTAACGAACAAGCAAACTACTAACTGACAGACTGACTTTCTACCCCACCAGGACATAACACAAGCGATAAACACCCGATGACACAATGTGCCACTATGCGAGTGAGAATCACCGTGGAGAGGTCCCAGTAACCGCGTTTAGCCTTTAGGCCATATTTATGGCCAGGCTATATTGCGGCCCCTGGCAAAGCCAGAGTAAGGCTTCAAATAACGAAAAATTCATCCTGGAAAGGACGGGGAGTAACACATGATAAACTAAGCAAATTACAAGCTTATTTTCTCTGTTATACCGAGCTGGGGTTGAACACTAGGAGAACTTGGCTGAAATTGCCTACATTGTCGCTACGATTCTGCCTAACGCTTCAAAGCGTCAGGGGAAGATAGGGCGCTTTGATCTCGTGACAATAGACTTCCTTGTTGTCTACCTTGTCAGGTTCCAAGTCTGTCGCTTCCTAACAAGTGGGAATATGACACAAGAACGCCGCCGAGTTAAAACCGTTATGTCATTCTCTATATAGGATACAACTTTAGGGTAATTTTAGGGTATTGTTTAAGGTGAATGTATTCAAGAGGTAGGATCCACCTCTTGTCATTTTTTTAACGCTTCGTCGACCGGGTCGCCCATTGGCTCCCTGGTAGACGACTTCGTCGTTGTTGGGAACTGTTTTTGGATCTGTCTCCTTTGATCGCGTAAACACTGCAGGAATTATTTTTAAGGCCCTTTGTGGCGTGCAATGCTAAGCCATTTTATATAACGCAAATAACCTAGCCACAATTATAAAATAAAGCTACCCCTTCGGGGATGCTGGGTGAACGTGTTCAATTTTCTTTCTCCAGCAAACCGTTTCCTCCTCCCTTCCTTCTTCTTTCTTCTTCTTCTTTCATCCTCTTCTTCTTCTTTTTCTTCTTCCTCCTCCTCTTCTTCTTCTTCTTCTTCTTCTTCTTCTTCTTCTTCTTCTTCTTCTTCTTCTTCTTCTTCTTCTTCTTCTTCTTCTTCTTCTTCTTCTTCTTCTTCTTCGTCTGCTTTTTCTTCTTCTTCTTCTTCTCTTCTTCTTCTTCTTCTTCTTCTTCTTCTTCGTTTTCTTCTTCTTCTTCTTCTTCTTCTTCTTCTTCTTCTTCTTCTTCTTCTTCTTCTTCTTCTCTTCTTCTTCTTCTTCTTCTTCTTCTTCTTCTTCTTCTTCTTCTTCTTCTTCTTCTTCTTCTTCTTCTTCTTCTTCTTCTTCTTCTTCTTCTTCTTCTTCTTCTTCTTCTTCTTCTTCTTCTTCTTCTTCTTCTTCTTCTTCTTCTTCTTCTTCTTCTTCTTCTTCTTCTTCTTCTTCTTCTTCTTCTTCTCCTTCTTCTCCTTCTTCTTCCTCTTCTTCTTCTTCTTCTTCTTCTTCTTCTTCTTCTTCTTCTTCTTCTTCTTCTTCTTCTTCTTCTTCTTCTTCTTCTTCTTCTTCTTCTTCTTCTTCTTCTTCTTCTGCTTCTTCTTCTTCTCCATCTTCTGCTGCTTCTTCTTTTTCTTCAGCGTTCAAATATTAGCTGGTTTAATTTCAAACAGGCTACCTGCCTATGGAGACTAGCGGTGGCGCAGAAGCTAGCCCACTTGTTAGACAGCTATGTGGGCATGACTAAAAAAATTTTTTTTTGAAACTTTCCTTGGTTTCCAGGTTGATCCAACCCAATTTAGGTATCAAAAATATTTTGGGAAGTGAATGTACTCAATGTGAAACTGTCTACATCAACACAGTGACAATTGATTCATAACGCTATGAAGAAAGCACCAAATAAACATTTTCTCAAAGCGCGAAAGAGCTTTTTAATGTGTGTGCAATAATGGGTCTATATCTTGTATAATCAAAAGCTCATGTCTACATCCCTAATGTTAAATCAGCTGAAAGAGTGGTTTACTGTCAATGCAGTTCTTTGCTTCTAAGAAAAATATAGAAACATAGCAAAAGGTTGGGGGGGGGGGATGTGGGGGTGGCGCAGTGCAATGGTGCTGGTCACAATCCAGAGGTCCAAGAACCAAAATCATGGTCTGGTTGTGTCGTTCCGTGCTCGGGCGCAGCCTTTACCTAGATCCTTGGGGATCTTTGCCGGAGCTGTGGAGTTAAGCTTTTAGGGCTGCACTGGGCAGGCGCCCAGTGGTTATGATGGGACAGTCTAAACTATATGCGATAAAACTCGGTGCAATGAAATTCATCATCTCTGCTTGAGCTTTAACAAAAAGAGAAGTTGAAAACTGTCATTGTAGACATGTGGCTCATCAATGACTACTCATCTCTTTTAGTCCTAATCCAAGCAAGATGAGTTACCACTTGTGGTCTGCATGTTCCAATAAATATAATCTGATATGTTGTGTCCTCTAAGCATTCTCTAGAAGACTAGTTGTTGCAAAGACTATTCAAGAGATGCTAAGCTGCACATGTGTCAATAACACATTCAAATTGGGATTTTATGCATTGAAACTATTTGGGGGGAAAAGGGGGGGGGGTGAGTTAAACACATACTAAACAAGAAATGGAGACAGCCATCCATTGCTGCAAGCAGAGTAATGCTACAACATGTATGCTTGCTTTCGGATCACGATAAAAAAATCTAAACTAATTGCATCAATACTACTTAATTGGGTAGCTAAGTATTTAAACACATCACATAGGCCAGGGGCTGTTAGGGTTGGTTCTGCAACGTCCTGTAAAGGATACACAACTATCCTAACATAGGCTTAGTCTTGGTCGAGGTTTCAATCTCACTGCAATCAGATTTCCCCATACTTGCTCTGTTCCCGTGCCAGCGCGAATCAAACTGTCCAATTTGAGAAACTGGTGAACAAATAATTAGTTCCAGATCAGTCAAGAAATATGTGTACGCAGTAAATGCGTATAGCAGTTGCTAGAGGTGCCAAAGCCAACAGTCGCCACTAGAAATGCTGTTTGTCGTTGATGGAAGTAGTCGGGCACGATAAGTTGGCTATAAGCACATAGAATTATTACATAGGGGTTTTCCCTAGATCAAACGTAAATCGGACATGGACCATTCAGCACATACTACATGAGAAACAAACACACACCGCTTACCTCTACTCCAGACTCTGCCGTGCCGCCATCATTCTGCTTGCTCTTCAGATCTTTGATGGTTCGGTTAAACCGATCAGTCTGACAGCCGAGTTGCTTTTGCAAGAGGGTCACTTGCTGCAGCAGAAATTTCTCTCTCTTGGAAAACTTGGTGCTCATCACCGACAGCCTCTCTTCCACAGACGACAGCACATTCTCCTGATACTTCACTAGCTCCTTCAGAGCCTGGTAACAGTCGTGGTCGTTGGCTGTGTGCAGGTAGAGTGTGAGACCACAGCCTTTATCACAATCCCCGACTTCCCGGCACGGACATGTTTCTTTTTCATGGAGATTAATCTCCCTTAACGGAAACACTTGGTTGCAGCCGGAGTTACCGCAAACGACGGGTTGATACCCACATATCTGTGTGTGCGCAATCAGATCGGTTAGCCTAATGGCTTCTTTGCAACCTTGCTCGAAAAATTCACATTTTACTTTCAAATTAAGAATCACTTCTCTCAAAGGCAGCACATTTTCCAGGTCGGCTGGGGCTAAATTTCTACACTTCTTTGGGCACTGTCCATGCGTGATGACCCAGGGAAGGATACATCCTGAACAGAAGACATGACCACAAGACGCTCTCACCGGATTGTCTAGCACCCCGTAACACAGTAAACATTTCTTATCCTCAGCTACGCTGGTGACGAACTTAGCGCTGTCAAATCCCATGTTGGCTGTGCTTGTGCTATAGGTTTAGTTACTGTTGTTACCTACATAATTCACACGTTTTAATGTTAGTTGCATGTACGTTTCAAAAATCGCAACAAATACCACTCCTTATCGACTGCTTGTTTTTACTATGTAACTATCCGTGCAATAAGTTAATTCACAAGTTCACATCAGCTGAACACTTTCGAAAACTGTAAATCACACAGTTGAGAGAACAGATCACTCATTTGGTTAACGTTCTATCGCGACAAGAGTAATGCTCACTGGAAAAGTAAGTATATCAGAAAACAGTTTCACATTGTAGATGTCACTGACCTGTCTTCTCTGTTGCTTCTCTTGATCATTGTTCACTTCCTCTACTTCTGTGAGTACTGATCAATACTTGAGAATTTAAATTTATTTCTCATGCTACACTTTATGAGAGAGTCGCAGCGACAGAGCGGCTAGACGCTCGCGTGCTGATCGGAAGGTCGTGCGTTCGCTCCCTGGCGGAGCCGGACTTTTTTCAAAAATTACCTTGGCTCCCAGGTCGACCCAGCCAAGTGGGTACCGGGTGCAGTCCCGGGAATTAGAGGCGGCCGGCATGATGCTGACCACATCACCCATCTTGTACCGATTGGTCTATAAAATATAGGTCTAGCCCCATATGCCCTATACACCTAAAGGCTTGGGAAAAGGTCCTCTAATATATATATATATATATATATATATATATTATATATATATATATATATATATATATATATATATATATACATATATATTTTACTTTTACTTCAACCTTATGAACGTGCAAAAAGAAGAATACGTGCAACGTTTGACAACAAAGTCTGGTGCACTTTTTGGGTGAACGAGTGTGAGAAATAAGAGGCAGGTGGCCCCTGACAGATATTCATTAAAGAAAAATATAAATAGAGAAGAAAGAAAGAAAAGAAAGAAAGAAAGAAAGAAAGAAAGAAAGAAAGAAAGAAAGAAAGAAAGAAAGAAAGAAAGACAGACAGACAGACAGACAGACAGACAGACAGACAGACAGACAAGCAGACAGACAGAGCAGACAGACAGACAGACAGACAGACAGACAGACAGACAGACAGACAGACAGACAGACAGACAGACAGACAGACAGACAGACAGACAGACAGACAGACAGAAAGAAAGAAAGAAAGAAAGAAAGAAAGAAAGAAAGAAAGAAAAGAAAGAAAGAAAGAAAGAAAGAGAAAAGAAAGAAAGAAAGAAAGAAAGAAAGAAAGAAAGAAAGAAAAAGAAAGAAAAAAAAAAAAGAAAAGAAAGAAAGAAAGAAAGAAAAGAAAGAAAGAAAAAAGAAAGAAAAGAAAGAAAGAAAGAAAGAAAGAAAGAAAGAAAGAAAGAAAGAAAGAAAGAAAGAAAGAAAGAAAGAAAGAAAGAAAGAAAGAAAGAGTGCTACAGTGTGTAAAAAAAAAAAATTGTGCAATTTGCATTTAGGGTTGAGCTCGCTTGGGAAATCCTGCACATTGAATGGTCATTACTCCAATACGACTATAGTAGTTTTCTTTCCCTAGGTTTAGGTGACGGAAAAACATCATGGCACAAGTGTAGTAACCCATAAATGCTCCGTTCAACTTCTGACTCAAGCCTGAGTACGAAGAATCTCAGCGCCGTGCACGATCCCTGTAGCACCAACGAGGATCTTGAAATACTTTAGGTAGACTTTAAACTCCAAATTTTACCCGTCATCGCTGTTGGGCTACTCTTTTTTCGCTCTCCAACTGCCAAGGAAATATGTACAGGCGCAACAATACACACGGGCGTCTGATCTTACTACCAAGAGACCAGAAAAAAATTACTAGAAGTCTATGTGAAAAAATCCTAGCCTTCACCGAGGTTTGAAACCGAGACCTCCAGCACTCGAGACGGACGCCATGCCTCAAGAGATCACAGATACCCCGTTTAATCGCCACACAAAGTTTTAAATAGGGCACCTGCAATAATAACACCATTCAGGTGTCATCTGCAGTCATGTAAAGGTAACAACGCTGTGACCTGTTTATTCGGCAAAATTTTTAACGCGTAACCCTTTATGTGTATAGTGAGTCGCCGTGGTGTAGCGGCTAGAATCTCGCCCGCAGGTCAGGAGGTCGTGGGTTCGGGTACTGACACAGCTTGATATTTTGGCTTCTAGATCGACTCATCCTTACGTGGGCACCAGGTAAAGTCCTGAGACGTAAAGGCGGTCATTGTAAAACTGACGTCATCAATCACTAAGTGCCAATTGATCTATAAAATAGTGTCCTATGTGAGCATGTTTCAAAGTCATTTATATAAATATACTAATAGCTAGTGTTTTGAGCAATCGAATCTCAAAAACAATCCTGTAAGGCTCTGGAGAGGGAAAAAGGACGAGGCAGACTAAGAAAGACTTGGTTACAGAACCTGACTGACTGGACAGGCCTCAGGCATGCAACCATGGAGTCCATCGCAACCGACCGTCAAACGTGGAGAGAGCTGATCAGTCAAAATTAACTGGTGACCCTACGACACGTTTGTTAAGAGATGATGATTTTAAAAAAAAATAATATCCTAACCCAGATAACGTCACAGGAAAGGTTAACAGAGGGTGGTAAGACTGGGTTTTCCGGCTTTCTGATGCTTTTAACAACCACAGAACATCAAGAACTGGCCCTAACCCCAACCTACCTACCCTAGGGGTACTTTACCCTTGGCTGTTAAGTGACCCACGACCCAGCGAATGAAAGAAAGTACTTTATATCTCTAGGTCGTAGAGTTGACCCTACCCTGCTACCAGATCTGTTGACAGACACGATGCCCACACCACACGGCATGCACTCAGAGAATCAGAGAAGAAACTGTCTTTGGAGAAAAGGGAAAAAACATCTTACGCGCTAGATAAATAACAATTGGAAATGAGCAGGAAATCCTTAGCAGAAGCGATCATGTTGGCAAGAGACAAACGCGTGTGGAAAAGTCAACTCCCAGTGCAAAGTGAGCTGGTGCCCAAACAATCTACGAAATCTGTGGAAGAGTCCAAGCAAGGAGCTACAGCGACAGGTACTACACTCGTATTGTCCAGTGTGAGAATTTCCTATGCACTAGATTAAGACATCAAGTGTGAAGTGACCACTTGTCTTTCGCGTGATGTTTTCCTGTTAGTTAGTTAGTTAGTTAGTTAGTTAGTTAGTTAGTTAGTTAGTTAGTTAGTTAGTTAGTTAGTTAGTTAGTTAGTTAGTTAGTTAGTTAGTTAGTTAGTTAGTTAGTTAGTTAGTTGGGATATCATCATTGCACTCCGGACATGTCCATGGGTGCTCAGATCATCCCCTCAGTATGAACCCCAACGTCCGATTGCTAATAGTACCAGTTCTATGTTGATTAACAAGTCTTCTGGCGTGTCTGGTGTGCGTCTTGTTTTTTGCTATGACGATCTTTATTCCCAAGTCTGCCATTCTGGCGCGTGATGTGGATTCACTGCCCCCGAAGTCCTCTATCCTTCCCATTTCTCTGACGACATTAATAAAATCAGCAGTGATATCGGTAGTGATAGCGGATCAGCCAAACTGTCAGCTCTTTCATTTCCATCGACGTCTGCGTGTCCCGGTTCTCATGTGAAAATAAATAATCTTTGATGCCATTAGCCATGTATGGTGGACCAAGAGATGTTTATGTCCAGAGCTTCCACAAATTGACGTTACCTAGTAACTGGGCTGATCACATTTTCCCTTCATTAATTATATTTGCAACCCAACCCAAAATACGTGCCAGGGCCATATAAGGAAGTATTCTAGAAAGTAAAGGTGGTCGGCGGGATTTTGGCCATATCACCCTTTCAGTGCCAGTAGGTCTATGTAAAAAACCACTTAAAGGGGTGACCCACTCTGCTGCCAGGCAAACTTGCAACCTACTGCACTTACATTAACACTTAGTAATAATTAAATGTAAATGTCATAAGACCATTTCACAAAACATACGAAACAAACAAAATAGATATTACAGCACCGTAGGAGGCCTAAAACAAACCACACAAAAAAATTAAAATAGAATATGGCTCTAAAAAAGTTTCAGACATTTGTGTTACACTATATTAATTCAGGTCGACTCTGTGGCTTCGTAATGGCGGGATGCCGGGTTCGATCCCAGCTGAGGGCCATGCACCTTGCGTTGGTTTCGACAGTAGTATCAAGAAAGCCGACCGTCCAGCAAGCAACGGCAAACTACTGGACGTAAATTTGCCTAGAAAAACCACACAACAGCCAGGAGCTGTTGGGGTTGGTTCTGCAACGTCCTGTAAAGGATACGCAACTAACCTATATTATTTCAGACTTTTTACCACACTTCTTCTGATTTAGGATGTAGACAAGAAGAGGGGCGGAAAAGGAAAGGGGGGGGGGGGAGAGACAGGAGAGGATGTTGCAAGAATGCATCATATCCTTATATTTACCAAGAGGTGTTTGTGACTTAGTATCCTATGTCTCATCAAGACTGTTTAGTATCCATTTGATCTCTCTGCAAAACTGTTTAGTATCCAGTCTATCATTCTGCATGACTGCTTAGCATTTATTCCATCTCTCTGAAAGAATGTTCAAAATTCACTCTTATCTCTCGTGGAGACTGTTTAAGTATCCATTCTATCTCTCTGCAAGACTGTTTAGTATTCTATCTGTCATCCGAACCTTTAAAGGCTATAAAATGGTCGCTTCAGAAAACAGAGTGTATCGTAGGAAAATATTAATATTTCTAACTATTTTAAACAATCAAATAAACATGATAATCTTACATTTAAAAGGTTTGTACACGTACTATTTTTCTTTTTACAAAGATTCCGCGAATTCCAGAATTATGAATATATTGAATGTACTTGTCTCCAACATAAATCCAGTGAGTCGCAATATGTTGTACTCACAAACACCCTGGAAGCTACCACAAAATGGAAAACCGTGTCTTCACGTGCCACCCGTAAATTGTTGCTGTTTATGTTTGGGTTATGACGTTAGCACGTAGCGGCAGGCGTGGACACAAGACGATGGCTAGACTTCCCTCGCATGCCCGGTCGTGCCACATTGTGTGAACCTTCCAGACAAGCGCCAAGCCCTCGCTCCGTCCTCGGTTGTTTGACTGGGTAACCACCGCTGGGGACAGCTGGAACGTCCAGAGAAGTGCACTCTAATTGACAACTTGATGTTCGCTTGGTTACTGGGTAACAATGGGTAATTTTATATTGGTAACGGGTGTTATGGCGCTACTAATAAGTTTATTATATTAATTGGTTCTCTAGTGTTATTTCAACACAACAAGCCGACTTCCAGATTTGATAGGGAAATCCCCAAACCGATCCCTTGTTGGGGAAAAAATTGTGTAATGGTTATGGCTAGTGTTAAATCTTCTTCTTCTTCTTCTCGTTCACCGGCTGTAAACTCAGGCGGAAAGTTCAGGTTGTTTGTCCACTTCTGGACTGCAGTCCTGTTCCAGAACATGAGTGTTTCGCGTGCATCCGTTTGACAGATCTGTATGCAGACTGTTGGTTCCTTGCCTCTCAGGCAGATGCACTCCGACTTCGGAGGAAGCTTCCAATTAGTCGACTCTTACGACATGCTTTTGGGTAGGCAGTGTTAAATGATAAGCGACTACTAGTAAGCTTAACCCTAGCCCTCCTATACACTGGTTTACATCTCCGTCGTTGGTAGGTGTTATGGACATTTGTAAGGTTGTCATAGGTGCTACCGAGTTTGGTGCTTCGTGGCATTTTTCGGCTGGGCAAACCCAAGTACATTTACAGATATTCCTTTGACAGATGTAGATGAAAGAGTTGTAAATTAAAACTGAACCGCAGCTGCACGCACAGTCGATAAGATAAGTATCTGTCGGCCTGGTTGCCATAGGAGCCACCCTAGTATAACGACTAGACGTTCACCTGCAGATCCGAATGTTATATGTTCAAATCCGAAAGCAGCCGGATCCCCCCCCCCCTCTCCGCTTATAAAATGAACTACTTCTTGTAGGTCGACCCAGCTTCAAATGGGTACGGCGTAAAGTCTTAGGAAGTAAAAGCGCTCTGCCTGATATCGACCATATCACCCACCGACTTCTGATTAATCTATAAAATACAGGTCTTGCCCTATTTGCCCAGACGTCCTTACCTACAAAGGACAGCCGGTGACATCTGGCTGGTGTAGACATTACAGAGGCCTCACTTATAACTTCTTTAGAGTCTGAACGGGCTATATGGAATCTGTTATGCTGGTCTTCACTTTAGGGTGTTGAGCTTGAAAGCAAAACCTAACTTAGAACTGAAAAAGTTGAACTAGGACTTAGTGGGATAGAGGAATAATCGAATAATGAAAATACAAGGGTTTAATATAACATGCTTTTTGCCATTGAAGACATGGAAAGCAATTTATTACTGTCACCATGGCTGAGAAATTGGTAACAGCTTGTTAGAGCTTGATAAGAGCTGGCAAGCTTGATGGAAAGAAAGCAAGTGGAAAGCAAAGAGATAAATACTTGGATGGCCTTACCAGAGTGATGGGGCCAGACTAAAAATCTGAACTGATATGCGGCTATGGTAATCGACTGGGGTGGAGAATTATGACAGCCTGCACGGTACATGATGTTGTTGTTGTTGATGATGATTATGAAGATTAATGATGATAATGATGATGATGATGATGAAGATTATGATGATAATGATGATGAAGATTATGATGATGAATGGCAAAGAAACGTATGGAGAATTTTTCAAGTACTGAACAAATGAAATGGGATGGATTCATGAAAGGGTAAGAAATAAGAGAACTGTTTGGACAACCGCCGATACGGATAGTCCTCAGACAGAGAAGACAACGCTATAATGGGCACGGCTTGAGAAGAAGTGTGCAGAGAATCGCGAGACAGGCACTGATGAACAAAATAAATGGAATGAGGAAAGAAGGTCATACACGAGAAACCATACAACGAACGTTGATGAGAGAGGCCAAGTGTGCTGGACTGGATTCCATCTGTCATATCACAAGCATTGCGCCAGATAGAACGGCCTGAAGTAGAAATCGACTGAAACTCCTTTTTGATATACATATGTAAAGTAAGTAAAGATCCCTTTTCACGCTTTTAAGCGCATCGGGCCTATGGGAAGAGCACCCATTTTTTTTTTCAGACCAATCGGCGCTAGGTGGGTAATGTGGTCAGCGTTACGCCGGCCGTCTTGACTCCCTGGTACCCAGTTGAGCTGGGTCGACCTGCGACCCCCAAACCATGATAAAAACCCACACAGCCAGCAGTGGGTTTCGATCGCGGTACGTTGGAATTCATGAACTGGTATGACAGAATATGATGATAGTGGTAAGCTTCTGAAGAACTGCGTGCTCTGTCAGTAGACTCTCCCTGTCACTGAGTATGGTAACTAATTCAGCGGGGCTGCGTGGTCTCGAGGCATGTTGTCCGCCCCGAGTTCTAGAGGTTCCGGGTTCAAACCCCGGTAAGGGCTGGAGTTTCTACACGTTGACTTGGACTTCTAGCAATTCCCACTGGTCTCTGGGTAGTGAGATAGGACGCCCGTGTGCATTGTTGCGCGTAAAAAAATCCCTTGGCAGTTGGAAATAAAAAGGAGTAGCCCAACGGCGCTGCGCGGGCAAAATTTTGATTTAAAAATCTGCCTAAAGTATTGCATAATCTTTGCCGGTGCTACAGAGCCTGTGCACTGTGCTGAGCTTCTTTAGTCTCAGACTAGTGTTAGAATAAGAACGGAGCACTTATGAGTTACTACCGGTGTGCCATGATCTTGACCCGTTGTTCAACACCTTAAACCTTCTAACTAATTTATTGACCTCTAAAGCACATTTTTATAACGTCATGTCTTTCAAATGTTTCTGCACTCCTGGAGTGCCTCACGGCGTCAGGGTGAGAAGAGATCTCTGCAATGGGCCCTTCTGTTTGCTTCTTATGTAGTACTTCTGGGCGTCTATGATAATATAGTGGGTTCAAATCCAAAACAGAATATGACGGGGTTTTTTTTTTAAGGCGGTCGGCTTGATGTTGACTACACAGCCCACTGAATGGAGTCTGGTCTATAAAATATAGGTCTAGTACTACATGCTCCATACGACTATAGGCATGGATAGGGATATTTGTACTTGACCAAAGTGTAGGCGTCTATGGAATAGATATTAAACAACAGCACATGCATTGTAGACGGTCGCGCTGTCATTACCGGAAAAGGTCTGAAAAATATAATGGCCTGACTGTAGTGTCGTACTCACATGCTGGGTCAGTTTGTCCCCCAAACACTCGACATGGGTGAGTGAACGTGTTTGGTTGAAACGGCTCCACATCGTACGCTGGCATGGAAAAACAACGGCCATCGCCCCGGCTACCGTCAGGCATACCCTACCGGAAATGAGCAAGCTACTCGAAGATAACTGGCGTTAGTGCATTGTACCCTAACAGGAGTCACGGTTGCCGGCAAAGATAGGAGGGATTTCCTCCCTCCAGTGTGTTTTTGTTTTTTAAAGCTTAACAACACAGAGTAGCTATTGAGTGACAAGAAAATGAATGACTGTTCGAAAGTGATCAAGGAAAGTGTTAATTATCAGCCACATCAGCCGAAGGCAAAAAACCCAGAGAAATTACATTTTGTGGGCATAGAAATATTCTGTGGAGGGACATCAGGGGGAGCCAACTCAGTTTTTTTTAAAAATCGCGACATTTGTTGAATATGGTTTTCATTTTATGCCTACATTGTTCGTTGTCCCCTTGTGGGTTGCAATTTCTTTTGTTATTGTGAAGCCCCACCCTGGCTGTTGCCGGGGGGGGGGGGGGGGGGGGGCTAATATATAACCTAACGGTTGAACGGGGTTTCCGGGACCTCTCCACGGGTGATCCTCATCCGCATGGTGGCACTTTGTGTCACCGGGTGTTTATCGCTCTGTGTGATGTCCTGGTGGGGTAAAACTTACTTACCTTATTTTATGCATAACGCATAATACATTTTACGCCTAACTGGCGACACCATTATCTTATAATGAGTTTAGAAATGTTATTTGTTCTGTAAATGGATTTCGTTACCTGTCATTAGCAATCATCCTAAAACAATTTTTGAAAAAGGCATTTATTGTTGTTTCTTGCATTAGGCGTTCAGCCTTCCTGTCATCGGCGACTGGGTCACCCACTGACTCGCCAGTAGACGACTTCGTCGCCGGTGGGGACAGTATTTAAGCCTGTCTCTTAGATTCGCATCAACACTACAAGAGTCTTTTTTCGGAACTCCTGGTGCGTGTAACGCTAAGCCATTTTTATGGCGCACAAAACCTAGTCACAATTATAACCTGCAGCTATCTCTTAGGGGATGCTGTTTGAACATGATAATTTTTTCCCGCAAAGCACCACTACCATCCCTCGCTGTAATTAACCATGTGGAATATCATTGGACCCATCTACACAGGGCTACTAGTTATTACGCAACCGTTTCATAATGTTCTTCTATGAGTTTGCTGTATGTCTATACGATTAAACAGTTTCTTGTCGCTGTACCTGTTTGATTCCCATCTTTGAACTGTATTCCTACAGACTAAAATCCTGGATGTGGAAAAAGTAAAATGATAGTAATAATATTAAACCCTGTTTCCACAAAATGGCTAGGTGTTTGGCTACCAACCCAAAGGCTTAGGTTTGAACCCACGGCGAATATATATATATATATATATATATATATATATATATATATATATACGTACACACACACACACACACACACACACACACACACACACACACAACAGTGGTGACTGAGACTGTTGCAGTTGCATAATAATGTCAAATACTGAAAAAGATGCGCAAATGTTAAATAATAATAATAATAATTAACGTAACAACAGATGTACTAGTATCGACTTTCTAATTGCATATTCGTTATCTAGGCTTGTGTGTCATATAGTTAGGAAAGTTCTACACAATATTTGTCCATTCTTTTAATGTGTTCTTTAGCTCTCTAAGTGTAAATATTTTTCTCACGCTGATGAAAATATCATTGGTAATTTCAGTTCTTCCTTTCAATTTCTATTTCACCTACGCAGTTTGCTATGTCACGCGCGCGCGCGCGCGCACACACACACACACACACACACACACACATCCTAATCAATTGACTCATACATACCTCTTCAAAAATAGTGTGTGTGTGTGGGGGGGGGGGGCAGGCTGATTCATTTTTTGCCGTCATGTACTGAAGATTTACTTTAAGTATTAGCCTGAAATGTCAGCTGTGTGGCTAAGTCGATGCGAACTTTTCGCTTCGTAATGCCAGGAAGCCAGGTTCGATCCCAGCTGTTGGTTTCGACAGTGGTATCATGAAAGCCAACCGTCAAGTAAGCAATGGCAAACTACTGGATGTAAATTCCCCAGAGAAACCACACAACAGCCAGGGGCTGTTAGGCTTGGTTCTGCAACGTCCTGTAAAGGATACGCAACTAACTTTATTAGCCTGAAATAAAATCTTATGATATTGCCCATCAACTCTGTTCGAACCAAAGTAAATATTACTCCTCTTTGGCGCATGTCAAAGGTGGGTCGGCCATCTGTGAACTTGTCAATGTGACGTCTACATGGTACTGTCAGGTGCTTAATACTCTTGACATTCTTAATGTACAAGAAGCGAAAAACCCTAATGAAAGAAATAAAGAAAAAAGAGTTCGTTAGGCGGGGAGTAGAAACAAATATTCTAGCACAGACATGAGAATGAAGCAACGCATATGTAAGATACTACTTCTTCCATCCCCACTAACACTACTATAACTAAAACTATTGCTGCTACTGCTTCTACTGCTGCTGCTGCGCTTCTACTACTGCTGTTGCTGCTGCTGCTGCTACTACTGCTGCTGCTTCTACTACTGCTGCTTCTACTACTACTGCTGCTTCTACTACTACTGCTGCTTCTACTACTACTGCTGCTTCTACTGCTGCTGCTGCTGCTTCTACTACTGCTGCTGCTGCTTCTACTACTGCTGCTGCTGCTTCTACTACTGCTGCTGCTGCTGCTACTAGTAGTAGTAGTACTACTGTTGCTGCTACTACTACTACTTCTACTGTTACATTACTAGTGCTACTGCTGCTATCCCCACAATCAACACCATAACCAACAATACAACCAACAACACAACTACTACTACTACAATTACTACTACTACTACTACTTTTACTCCTCCTACTACTACTAATGATGATTTTTAAAAACTATGGTTTGACTTTTTTTTCTACCTTCTGAATTTGTGTGGTTTACACACACACACACACACGCACGCACGCATGCACGCACGCACGCACGCACGCACGCACGCACGCACGCACACACACACACACACACACACACACACACACCTATTATGCTGTCTAATTGCTAAATATCTTTTCAGTGTACGGATATATTTTTCTCAGTCTTTCCTTTTATCACAAATTACGACAGGACACAGTCTCTCTTTCCCTCTCTCACTCCCGCTCTCTCTCACTCCCTCCCTCTCTCTCTCTCTCTCTCTCTCTCTCTCTCTCTCTCTTTCTTTCTCTCTGTCTTTCTCCATCTCTCACGCTGTTTCCTATGTAAGAGCAAATTAAAGATCCCTTTTTCACGCCTTCCGGCGCATCGGGCATACGGGAAGAGCACTCATATTTTTACAGACCAATAGACACTACGTGGGTAATGTGGTCAGCATTACGCCGGCCGTCTTTACTTCTCAAGAAACTGTCTTCTATGTAGCGTAACGTTTCTTAGTGTGCAGCAAAGGTTTCATTTAGTAGGTCACATGGAATCTTCAACACAATACCAAGATGGGTTCAGTGAGAATGGATGAGCCAATTAGAATTCTGTTTTCGCATGCTACTGGCTCAGACGGTGTGGCGGCACAATCATTTTTCAACATTCTGTCTCCTTGACTCAAGAATCCTGAGTTATAGTGTCCCCCGGGCCATTTCTCCAGTTAATCAATGAAGCCACCATCAACAGATTACCAGCGAGATGGTCAGTTAGTGGCCACTTTATCAGTAACATTATCAATTGGACACCTTGCGTGAGATAAAGGGCAGGGATAAACAATTTGATTATGTTATGGGTAGAAAAGATATAAAATGCATATTAAATATGGGCACTCTTCCGAATACCGGTAACAAATTATTTACTTTAAAAAAAATCCTATTCAGGGCCTCAACAGGTCATAAAGTTAACAATATGGAACAGGAACACTACGAACTATTATTAAATAATTTTATGGGAAACGATCTCTCCAGTCTTCGGTAGTACAGTTGTAAGTATTTCGCCTGTCACGCTGGTGACCGGTGTTCGCTTCATACCGTGTGATCATTATTTTTAGCCCGTGAAGGGCGATTGGCAAATTATGTTGTGGTTTACAGCTAGACTGCGATATCTGCGCTTTCGTCCCAACACATCCGATTTCAACAAAGTCTTCATAAGTCGCCTCTTACAACATGCTTTTTTAGGTGGCAGTGGATCTGTTCATTTTTTTCCCCTCAAACATGTCCCCCTGGAACCCACAAGGCGGGTCACGAGTAATGTGAACAATGGATCAAAATCTATTCCTCCCCAAGGCGCTTCAATGGATCGAAAACTATTCCTCCCCACGGCGCTTAGCTTAACGTCTAAACGTCGAGTAATAAAGGCAGAAGGGGAAACTGATGATGATGGCCTAAATGTTTTTGCTGCATAACCCCCTGAGGCTCGGACAAGGATATTTTTCGCAGTGACTTATGTGGGACCGGTATTCGGAAGAGAGCCGAAATATGTAATGGTCTCAGACATGAAAAGGGTTCTTCCACTTAGTTACTTTTTTTTTTTTTTTTAACCTTAAATCATTTTGTAAAGTACCTTTTTTTCATGCTATTCCATTGCTACATATGCTAGCACAATAAAACAGTAATCATTTGCTATTTTACTATAGACTGGTTAACATATCAGTTTTACAATTCGTTCAGTCTTTCGTTTTGATCAGCTAGTCGCAGTTCGAACACCGCAGCAAACATATCACCCAATATTTACTCCGTTCCTATAGCAACGAATACCTATCACTGCCCCTTGCGCAATTACTGACGCAGACTGTAGTGTCGTCACAGCCAAAACACACATTTAATGCATAAAGCAGCCGTCAGAAGTGCTTACACAGACAGAAACGTGGTTCATCATTGATGTCAGCAACAGGTACAACAAATCAGTAACTGCACACGCAATTAATCACATAAGGCTCCAGCAATTCTACGGAAGCAAACCACTTACAATTTTCAGAATCTGCAGTTCACAACACAGACGTATTGGAGACAGTCCAAAAGCCCTCCAAATGAGCTCACAGTGAAGCGCCAGACACTCAGATCAGTAGCTGGGAGATGGAATGACATACTTTCAGTCAAATAGGGGGAATACAATGGCTGACCTTATTCGGAAGTAAATAAATTGTCTAGCCTATAAAAAAAGGTTAGCATATCTATCTACCATATTGGACCGGAAGTCTGCGGAGCAAGTGTTCTAGCGAAATAAGTCTCCTTGTCACCCCCTCCCCTCTTTTTGCCCAGTTATAACTATGTATAACCACCTGTGAAATGAGATGTTTGAGAATGGCTGCGAATAAAACCAGAAGAGATCGAGTGAGAAACGATGTGATTACAAGAACTATTGGAACCATACCCATCGTTAAATTTATTGAGAAGCAAAGAATGAAATGGTTTGGTCACCTAATGAGAATGGAACCAACGATGCCAGCATCAAGAGCATACAACATGAAAATCGAAACACCAAGAGGCAGGGGAAAACCAAGAAGAAGATGGATTGAAGGAGTCACGAACAACTTGAAACTTCATAACATCACGGCATATGAAGCGACTGAGCGCGCCCTGGCTCAGTTGCCGATCATCTGATAGACTGCGACTTCTAGCGGCAGAAGTTGATTTTGACAAAAGAAGAAGATAACTATGTAAGATTATGTTTATATAAATGTTATTATTTCAAATGTATTATATTTATTTGTCATTCATCACATTAAATGTATAATTATTACGCATTTAAACAAGGCGTATGCACTATGACGCCCCATAGATAATTAATAAGGGGCTGAGGGCCCCAGTATTTTCTTTGCGTCGACTCCTCTGATACAAACTATTGCCATAGAAATCTGGAAATCTGACGGGTTTCTTCCCTCGATTCTATAAGAACAGTAACTCTTCAAGCAATCGTAACTTTGTGCCGAGATCACTGATCCCACATGCCAATTGTCTTTCTAATTTAGATTCAGGGGTTTTCTCTGAGAAAGGACAGTAGCCCACAGTGGTCAGGGCTGTGTGTCAAAGGTCACAAAATATGGCTATTAATATTAATCAAGGCCCCCAAGACTGCATGTGGCCATCTGTGAGTCTAATTGAAAATGAGTGCATGTCCTAATGAAAAAGTGCGCAAAGATAGGCGGTAATGAAGGAGAAAGAGTGTGGGGTCGGTGTTGGGGGTTACGTGGATAGTGAGGAGAGATGGCTTTAGATAAACACATCTTCTTTTCTGGACTTTAAACAACTTACGAATGCAACCAATACACAGTATACACAAACGCACACGCACAGACACACACACATACAGAGGGAGAGAGAGGCCTACACACTTACACATACAGAGAGAGAGGCATACACACACACACACACAAAGAGATAGAGAGAGAGGCCTACACACACATACAGGGAGAGAGAGAGGCCTACACACACATACAGGGAGAGAGAGAGGCTTACACACTCACACATACAGAGAGAGAATGAGAGAGAGAGGCCTACACATACACACACATATAGATAGACAGACAGACAGACAGACAGACAGACAGACAGACCGACCGACCGACCGACCGACCGACCGACCGACCGACCGACCGACCGACCGACCGACCGACCGACCGACCGACCGACCGACCGACCGACCGACCGACCGACCGACCGACCGACCGACCGACCGACCGACCGACCGACCGACCGACCGACCGACCGACCGACCGACCGACCGACCGACCGACCGACCGACCGACCGACCGACCGACCGACCGAGAGAGAGAGAGAGAGAGAGAGAGAGAGAGAGAGAGAGAGAGAGAGAGATAGAGATAGATAGATAGATAGATAGATAGATAGATAGATAGATAGATAGATAGATAGATAGATAGATAGATAGATAGATAGATAGATAGATAGATAGATAGATAGATAGATAGATAGATAGATAGATAGATAGATAGATAGATAGATAGATAGATAGATAGATAGATAGATAGATAGATAGATAGATAGATAGATAGATAGATAGATAGATAGATAGATAGATAGATAGATAGATAGATAGATAGATAGATAGATAGATAGATAGATAGATAGATTAGACAGACAGATAGATTAGACAGACAGACAGACAGACAGACAGACAGACAGACAGACAGACAGACAGACAGACAGACAGACAGACAGACAGACAGACAGACAGACAGACAGACAGACAGACAGACAGACAGACAGACAGACAGACAGATAGATAGATAGATAGATAGATAGATAGATAGATAGATAGATAGATAGATAGATAGATAGATAGATAGATAGATAGATAGATAGATAGATAGATAGATAGATAGATAGATAGATAGATAGATAGATAGATAGATAGATAGATAGATAGATAGATAGATAGATAGATAGATAGATAGATAGATAGATAGATAGATAGATAGATAGATAGATAGATAGATAGATAGATAGAACAAACTTTATTTTCAAAGATAGATAGATAGATAGATAGATAGATAGATAGATAGAAGATAGATAGATAGATAGATAGATAGATAGATAGATAGATAGATAGATAGATAGATAGATAGATAGATAGATAGATAGATAGATAGATAGATAGATAGATAGATAGATAGATAGATAGATAGATAGATAGATAGATAGATAGATAGATAGATAGATAGATAGATAGATAGATAGATAGATAGATAGATAGATAGATAGATAGATAGATAGATAGATAGATAGATAGATAGATAGATAGATAGATAGATAGATAGATAGATAGATAGACAGATAGATAGATAGAACGAACGAACGAACGAACAAACTTTATTTTCAAAGATAGATAGATAGATAGATAGATAGATGGATAGATAGATAGATAGATAGATAGATAGATAGATAGATAGATAGATAGATAGATAGATAGATAGATAGATAGATAGATAGATAGATAGATAGATAGATAGATAGATAGATAGATAGATAGATAGATAGATAGATAGATAGATAGATAGATAGATAGATAGATAGATAGATAGATAGATAGATAGATAGATAGATAGATAGATAGATAGATAGATAGATAGATAGATAGATAGATAGATAGATAGATAGATAGATAGATAGATAGATAGATAGATAGATAGATAGATAGATAGATAGATAGATAGATAGATAGAACTAACGAACGAACGAACGAACAAACTTTATTTTCAAAGATAGATAGATAGATAGATAGATAGATAGATAGATAGATAGATAGATAGATAGATAGATAGATAGATAGATAGATAGATAGATAGATAGATAGATAGATAGATAGATAGATAGATAGATAGATAGATAGATAGATAGATAGATAGATAGATAGATAGATAGATAGATAGATAGATAGATAGATAGATAGATAGATAGATAGATAGATAGATAGATAGATAGATAGATAGATAGATAGATAGATAGATAGATAGATAGATAGATAGATAGATAGATAGATAGATAGATAGATAGATAGATAGGATAAATAGATAGATAGATAAATAGGATAAATAGATAGATAGATAGATAGGATAAATAGATAGATAGATAGATAGGATAAATAGATAGATAGATAGGATAAATAGATAGATAGATAGATAGATAGATAGATAGATAGATAGATAGATAGATAGATAGATAGATAGATAGATAGATAGATAGATAGATAGATAGATAGATAGATAGATAGATAGATAGATAGATAGATAGATAGATAGACAGATAGACAGATAGATAGATAGATAGATAGATAGATAGATAGATAGATAGATAGATAGATAGATAGATAGATAGATAGATAGATAGATAGATAGATAGATAGATAGATAGATAGATAGATAGATAGATAGATAGATAGATAGATAGATAGATAGATAGATAGATAGATAGATAGATAGATAGATAGATAGATAGATAGATAGATAGATAGATAGATAGATAGATAGATAGATAGATAGATAGATAGATAGATAGATAGATAGATAGATAGATAGATAGATAGATAGATAGATAGATAGATAGATAGATAGATAGATAGATAGATAGATAGATAGATAGATAGATAGATAGATAGATAGATAGATAGATAGATAGATAGATAGATAGATAGATAGATAGATAGATAGATAGATAGATAGATAGATAGATAGATAGATAGATAGATAGATAGATAGATAGATAGATAGATAGATAGATAGATAGATAGATAGATAGATAGATAGATAGATAGATAGATAGATAGATAGATAGATAGATAGATAGATAGATAGATAGATAGATAGATAGATAGATAGATAGATAGATAGATAGATAGATAGATAGATAGATAGATAGATAGATAGATAGATAGATAGATAGATAGATAGATAGATAGATAGATAGATAGATAGATAGATAGATAGATAGATAGATAGATAGATAGATAGATAGATAGATAGATAGATAGATAGATAGATAGATAGATAGATAGATAGATAGATAGATAGATAGATAGATAGATAGAGTGACGACACGCTCGGTGACTTTAGAATGTCTTTCCTCAACCTACTTTTATTTCTGACTATTTTAAAGTATACAGACATAAAAAGATTTGGATACATCCTTAATCTAAGTAAGGCGACCTGAACAAACATTTAATTCTCCTGGACTGTTGGTGATATCACTAAAACTTTTGCCCAGATGTTAAGTGTTTAGGTACAGAGATAAGACTGACCAAGCTCAGACTTTGCGACTGGATATTTCACTAGCCGAAACTTTGGTGTCAGATATTTATCTCCTAGCCAGACATTTAGAAGCAGATAACCCAGGCTAATTGGATTATCTCCCCCTGAGGTTACCTAACTCAAGGGCAGGTCAGATCGCCAATATTGACGGAGTGAGCCGAAAGTGTTAGGATAAGAATTGACATGGTCTAGTGGAGTTGTTAGCAAACAACCTGGCCGGTTGAAGTAGGCTTAAGGTGTGACTTTGTTTATTAGCTCTGGTCAGCTTGCTGAACCAGAAAAATAAGCCGTGGGAAAGCAAACATATTTTGTATAGTCTTGACTAACAGTTAATAGACTTACATACGGGGAGGAGCTGTGACATCCTTGAATTAGAGTGGTTTTAGGAGTAATGTAGGAGGAACTTGATAGAAGTTATAAGAGGGTGATTCTAGAACTGGTAAATGAGACTCTATCCAGAACATGCCATCTGTTGGGCTTAAAACCTAAGCTTGAGACAGAACTTTTGGCATTGTGTTTTCATTTCCAGGTAAGAAGGAAAATTAGTTTCAAAACCTTAATTTCCTGATAGAAATCTAACTGTCTTTTTGCTCAAGTTTGTGTCTTCATCACTTTGTAGTACTCCTTAGCGGACATTTCTCCATTCTCTTAGGACACTGTCACATTGCTTTATATCCTAATTGATAGTGTCATGATTGTTTTTTCGTGCACATGTGTTTCAATGTTGTAAAACCTAAATGTTGATGTTACCAGTGAAATTCCATGAACTGTCATGCTTTTGAAATCACAAGCGTGAAGATAACTTTGGCAGTCTTGTCACGTGTGGTTAATGTGAATCTGTATTACATACAGCTAACACACTGAAATGTGTTTAACTCCCGGGAGGCTAATGCGGAGATTGATCCAGGAGAGTAAATCCTTGAGATTTGTTATTTGATTCGCCCCAGAAATATTTTTAGGATTCTGGGCGCGTCCATTGTTCCAAGCCTTGATCCTAGAACTTGTTCTGTCTGACTGATTGTCATTTTGAGTCAGTACGAGAGATGACATAAAACATAGAAGACTTGACTATCATTACAGGACGTGAGTAGAGGAAGGCAGTAAATGTAACGGCTTCAATGTGAGACATAAGCCCTTCCAAATTGGACAGGAGTGAATGTGAAAATGAGGGAGAGGTGAAATGTTTTATTAAAATTAACATGTTTGATGTTATTATAATATACATGCTTAGTGTACATCTAGATAAGATACTACACATATGTGCTTGTTTCTTTATCACAGTTCCCACATTGGGCAGGGACTAGTAGGCATCCATTTTTTGCCGATCGTTGAGTGTAACGACCTGCTTGAAAGCAGTGAGGACGACAAACTGGAGAAGAGGATAGGCAGGGTCTCAAGCCGAGAACTGTGCCGAAGTTGAATTCTCCTACTAGGAGTTGAGTACATTAATTCCATCAATAACACTATCTTCACTCTACTAGCATAAACCCGTTCATGTTATTTTTGTTTAGATTTATTCACTAAATCGTGTTCATGTTGTTTTAAAATAGTTGAGTAAATTGTGTACTTAGGTTCAAGTGTCTTTGTGCATACTAGTTTACTTCAGCTCACAAATATTTAAATCACTTGATGGGGGCTTTTAAGTAATGCCAGGAGAGGAGAAAAGTCGGAGGGGTTAACTGTGTATCTAGATAATATAACAGTAGGTTTATCCTGATATCTATACATCCCTTCTCCTTCTCCTGTGGATACAAGTACAGCAACTTTCATTTAATGGAACGAGCCACTCGCTGTTTTCTTGGCTATCCAGGACTCTCTAGGATCAACATAGCTTAGATATTAGTCCAGTTTCTCACTAGGGTGGGCATTGTTAAGGTTCACACCCACACCCTCACTATATCAGTGTATTTACCCACATGGGCTCGCGACAGATAGATAGAGAGAGAGAGAGAGAGAGAGAGAGAGAGAGAGAGAAAGAGAAAGAGAGAAAGGCCTACACACATACAGAGAGACAGAGAGAGAGAGAGAGAGAGAGGTCCACAGATGCCTACACACACATTCACAGAGAAAGAGACCCACACACACACACATACAGAGATAGATAGATAGATAGATAGATAGATAGATAGATAGATAGATAGATAGATAGATAGATAGATAGATAGATAGATAGATAGATAGATAGATAGATAGATAGATAGATAGATAGATAGATAGATAGATAGATAGATAGATAGATAGATAGATAGATAGATAGATAGATAGATAGATAGATAGATAGATAGATAGATAGATAGATAGATAGATAGATAGATAGATAGATAGATAGATAGATAGATAGATAGATAGATAGATAGATAGATAGATAGATAGATAGATAGATAGATAGATAGATAGATAGATAGATAGATAGATAGATAGATAGATAGATAGATAGATAGATAGATAGATAGATAGATAGATAGATAGATAGATAGATAGATAGATAGATAGATAGATAGATAGATAGATAGATAGATAGATAGATAGATAGATAGATAGATAGATAGATAGATAGATAGATAGATAGATAGATAGATAGATAGATAGATAGATAGATAGATAGATAGATAGATAGATAGATAGATAGATAGATAGATAGATAGATAGATAGATAGATAGATAGATAGATAGATAGATAGATAGATAGATAGATAGATAGATAGATAGATAGATAGATAGATAGATAGATAGATAGATAGATAGATAGATAGATAGATAGATAGATAGATAGATAGATAGATAGATAGATAGATAGATAGATAGATAGATAGATAGATAGATAGATAGATAGATAGATAGATAGATAGATAGATAGATAGATAGATAGATAGATAGATAGATAGATAGATAGATAGATAGATAGATAGATAGATAGATAGATAGATAGATAGATAGAGAGAGAGAGAGAGAGGTCTACGCACATACAGAAAGAAAGATAGAGAAAGACAGAGAGAGGCCTACACACACATACACAGAGAGGCCCACACACACATACAGAGAGAGAGGCCTACACACACATACAGAGAGAGAGAGAGGCTAACACACACATACAGAGAGAGAGAGAGGCTAACACACACATACATACAGAGAGAGATAGAGATAGACAAATAGAGAGAGATAGAGAGAGTGAGATAGAGAGAGAGATAGAGAGAGATAGAGAGAGATATATATAGAGAGAACGAGAGTGAGGTCTACACACACATACAGAGAGAGAGAGACGGAGAGAGAGAGAGAAAGAGAGAGAGGTCTACACACACATACAGAGAGAGACGGAGAGAGAGGTCTACACACACATACAGAGAGAGATAGAGAGAGAGAAAGAGAGAGAGGCCTACACACATACAGAGAGAGAGAAGGAGAGAGAGAGGTCTACACACACATACAGAGAGAGAGAGAGAGATAGAGAGAGAGATATATAGAGAGAGAGAGAGAGAGAGAGAGAGAGAGAGAGAGAGAGAGAGATAGAGAGAGAGAGAGGACTACTCAAGAACAACACAATTAAATCTTTCCGCCAGTCTACGGTATGTGAACACTAAAAAGAAAAGTAAGATTTCATATTTTAATAAAAATGCTATAGGCACCAGAACCTGGAGCTCATGTTCCTTTGGGACCCCCCCCCCCACACACACACACACACACAGTTTGGTGAAGGAGAGAGCTGACTCGCTTTTAAAATATGTAAGAGCTAGAAGCTCGCCTGCGGATCAGAAGGTCGTGTTTCGGGTCCTGATGGAGCCGGATTGTTTTAAAAAATGACCTTGACCAGGTCGACCCAGCCTTGAGTGGGTACAAGGTGAAGTTCTGAGAAGTAACGGTGACCTGCGTGATGCTGACATCACGCCCAAAGTGCTCATGGTCTATACAAAATATAGGTCTAGCCCTATATATCCAGGCAAGAGAATGTGTCTAATTTTATACGAAAACGCCGCTGGAACTATGTCGGCCACGCCCTTAGAATGGATAAATCAAGACTTCCTTACCAAGCCCTCATTTGGACACCACAGGCGTAAAAAAAGAGAGCTTTACTTTACTTTGTATGACCAAGAAATATTGCTAGTTTGGCCACATGCTGTAACATGTGACAGATGAGCAAGCATGGGTGAAAGGTCAAGCAGTGTGTATTTATGTCGGTAAACGTAGTAAGAACCGGTTATTTTTACGATGGTTTCCCCATTTGCACACCACCAGTTGTAGGTCAACTTCACTGATGAGTTAGTTGGACTATTCTACAGTGGTCGAGGTAATGGGTGTCACAGTCTGTTGTTGTCTGGTATTTACGTTTTTATGTCCGAGAAGGAGACAGCCTATGACATAGGTTTTGTCATTCTCTAGGGAGTTTTGTGTTAGACCCAGTATCTAAATGTTTTAGAAGTGTTAAAAGCTCTGCCATAGTGAAATATACAATACGCTGTATGAGCGTGAGTGCGGAATATCCCCGTGACCTTGTGTGAAAGTCGTATCACTCGAGGCCGACCTATCAGTAGGGAGGTGGTCAGTAGGTCGTCCAATCAGAGGCGAGCTAGTATGTAGCAGTGTGAAAATGGGAAAAACCAGCGTAAAATTTACATAAGAACCGATCAGTACATCTACTTCGTCTGAATTGTCACTGATGAGAGCGTTGACCTCTGCATCGACAGCTAAAGGATTCTTCTCCCTGCATCGCACGTCGAAAGTGGTGACTAAAATGGTTTGGCCACTGATAGAATACAGTGTGAAAATGGAAACGTCAAGAGGGCTATGGAGTCCTAAAAGAATATAGATCGAGAGAGTCACTGACGACTAGGACCACACTATCACATAATACGAGGCACTTCAGCGCGTCTGGCTCTTTCATTAATCATCTGTTAAACTGTAAGTACTGACCTGCAAAAGAAGAGGAGGTTGAACAGGGTATCTGCTATTTGCCCTGCTCTACTAATATCCAGAATCCGACTAATTTAGTCGCAAGAGGATCAGGGAGCCGCCTAGAGGGGAAAAAGAGGGGGGAGGGGTGGGAGGTAATCAATAAGGCAATCATTTCATGGGATAAAAGAGTTCAATGGACTATTGGGGTAGTTGAATTGCTATTACACATGTCTGAGACAAAAAGAAGTTATAAAAATAATTAGTTCACGTGTTCTAATATACCACCAGTCTGGGACAAAGCGAGCTCTCACGAGCATACAAGATCAAGTGGTTGGTGATGCGCTAAGACCTAATTCTGAAACGCTTCATGGGTGGGCTACTGTTCATTTCAAACGTTTCAGTGCACGTCCAGCTTTTATAATAAATCCCTTCAAGTCGTACCCGCCACGCGTTGCTGTAGCTCAGTCTGTCGAAATATAGAAGAACGAAAACAGAAAGCTCACGTGACTTCAATGGTTAATTTCACAATTAATGTCTGCGATGGTAAAGAGATACAGTAGAACCTCGCTCAACTAGCACCTCTCATAACGAGTAATTCGCATAACGATCAAAACAAATTGTAAAAGATTGACTCGCTTAACGAGCGACTTTTCGCATAACGCGTTGCGAGGAGAGAGGAAGTCTCGGAGTTTGCGTATGTTACATTAGTGATTAGCACTCGTTCCAGTAGCATTGTCGCTTGTGATCACACATTTTCTCAAACTTGTGTTACATTGTGATATATGTACATGATCCTCCGGGCCTACAAGATCACCTCCCTGATGAATTTAAGTTAATCAAGATACAGTTTCTACCTCCCAACACCACTCCTTTACTCTAGCCAATGGACCAATAAATTATTTCTAACTTTAAGAAGCTCTACACTAAAGTATTCTTCGAGCATTGTTTTCAGGTGACTGAAGGGACCAACCTCACTCTCAAAGAGTTTTGGAAAAATCACTTCCACATCTTTGCCTGCCTCAAGATGACCGACAAGGCGGGGGAAGGGGTTACCAAGAGAACCCTAACTTCTTCTTGGAGGAAGCTTTGGCCCGTAAGTGTTATTGATTTGTGACTTTGAGGGGTTCGAGACAGTACCTGTGGAACCTGTAGTCAACGAGATTGTGTCTTTGGCTACTATCATGGGATTGTAGATGGATAACAGAGATATCGAAGAGCTTGTGGAAGCGCACAGCCAAGAGGTGACCATCGAAGAGCTTATGGAGTTGCATTGTGTTTCACAGCAAGACGTTTTGGAGGAAAGTGTCAGAGGAGAAGGAGGAGGAGAAGGTAATATAAAAGCAACAATCTTCTGGTGAAATAAGAAAAATGCTGAAAGCATGGGAAACTGTTGCTTCTCACATTGAGAAGCATCAACCTAATAAGGAAGTGGCTATGCTCGCTGCAAATTTAATGATAATGCTGTGTCGTATTTTCGCCAAATTTTGAAGCGTCGACAGAAACAAATGTCTCTAGACATCTTTCTAGCAAAAAAAAAATTAGCTATGAATCATAATTATCTCGACTTTTTTCTTCTTCTGCAAATCGAATTCGCATTCCATGTGGATTTGTTCCGCGTTTGAAGAAAAGATGAAGATGATTCACTCTCCTTAAATATGCATATAAATTTCTTTAAATAAATGTTATAGTATAACATACACAGCATTTTGCGAGTATTTGTATTCGATATGGAACGCATTATCGTATTTTACATTAATTTATGAGAAAAATTGCTTCGCTTAACGAGTATTACTCTGGAACGAATTATGCTCGTTAAGCGAGGTTCACTGTAGTCTGGTTTGTCGAATCTACAACATTCAACACATAAATGTGACTTTATATAAGTTAAAATATTTTTATTTGTATATCACATGCTGAAGCATTTTTTATCAGCTAAAAGTAAAGCTTTCTACTGTACTTCTACGTGACCAACAAATTCGCAACAACAACAACAAACTAGAATAGCCGTGAAAGCGTTATTGAAATATAAATAATAAAATAACGAGAACTTTTAGTTCATGTTTGAATCCCTCCCAGTTAACAGTGTCTATCATAACCTTGACTACTCCTCTTTTTCTCTCTGAAAAATTTGAAATTAATGGCCGGTTAATATCTTTTTTTTTTTTTTTTAAATAAATTGATCTTGGCATCCGTGTCCACCCATACTAAAACGAGTATCATGAATTGTAATGAAAAGTAAATGCGGCCAGTGTAATATCTACCACATTTTATTATACAGCCTGATGCAGATTTCTGAGGTCAACAGTCAAAGTTCGCTTACAACCTGTGCCAGGAACGCGGCAAAAAAAAAAATTGGATCGTCGGAAAGCAAAACCAAGACGCCGATGTGGTCGTTGCTGGAGCTATGTAGTTCGTGGTACTTTATTAATATCCTACCCCAAACAAGGGAAAACCACATAAGATTTGAGCGACAATCTTATATAAAAACCACTTGTGAAATTTTTTTTAAAGCAATCAGTAAAGAACTGTCGGCATACAGTTTCATGCAGATTTCTGAGGTCAACAGTCAAAGTTTGAATACCAGTGAAAGGAAAACCTACACCAGGAACGCGGCAAAGAAACAAAAAACCGATCTCATCGTCGCTGGAGCTATATGTTTCGTGCGTTGTGCGACGCTCTTACATAAAAAACACGCGCGTATTTGAATGCACCGTTATGTCAAAATTTGAAAGTAATCAGTAAAGAACTGTCGGATATTAGCAACCACTGACAGAGGAACATTTACATGTATACACACACACACACACACACACACACACACACATACACACATACACACACATATAAATGATAGCTGTACCCGGCCACGCGTTGCTGTGACCCAGAATGGTGAAATGGAAAAGAAAGAAAATAAGAAAATAGCTCTCAGCTAACGGTGTCTGTCATATCCCCCCCCCCTCCCCTCGACCCAGTCATATCTCCCTCTCCGAAGGATTGAGAAATCATCCCTGGCGAAATTATCAAAAAAGAAATAGTTAAGAAATGAGAACTGTAAAATAATGTTCTAAGCTCTCTCATCTAACTGTGGCATAACCCCCCCCCCCCCGCCCCCAATCATATCTCGCTCTCCGAAGAAATGAAAAATAATGTTGTAAGCTTTCTCAGTTAACAGTGTCTGGCATTAACCCCAATTACCCCCCCCCCCCACCACCACACCCCCATCCCCGTCATATCATCCTCTCCAAAGGATGGAAAAGTCATCATCTGGCGAAATATTGTAACGAAATTGAGCTTGGTATCCGTGTCCACCCAGACTAAAATGGGTAGCAGGCTAGCTGTAGACCCCAAAATCGAAAAAGGCGTAGATATCGCAGCCTAGCCATACACCACAACACAACGTGCCAGCCGCCCAGTTAAGTACCAAAAAAAAAAAGAAATTATATCACCTAGCGTGGAATCGAACGCAAGTCACCCGCATAATAGGCAGATATCGCTGTAAACCACAAGTTAACGTGGCAACCACACTTTTAAGGGAAAAAGAACAATTATCACCCTGCGGGGAATAGAACACTGGTCACGCGCGTGAAGGGTAGAATACTTACAACTATACTACTGAAGACTGAAGAGTTTAGGTTAGATATCGCAGCCTAGCTCTAAACCACAACACAATATGCCAACGGCTCTTTCGAGGGTGAATGAATATTACCCGTGACATGACAATTGAGCATCACGTCGCCGCTATCGCAGGCTAGCTGTAAACCTCAAAACCGGAAAAAGGCGTAGATATCACAGCCTAGCCATACACCACAACACAACGTGCCAGCCGCCCAGTTAAGGGCTACAAAACACTTAAGCAAATTGGGTAAATTAAATTATATAGTAACGCCGAATTCAATAAGAGCTCAACAGTCAAAAATGGCCAATCAACTGAAAACAAATCCGGGCCGGCAACGATACAAATAATGATTTGACCGTTGCTGGAGCTACGTCATTCGTGGTTTGTGCGATTTTCTGACAAAAAAATCACGCTTTGAGTCAAAGGCAACGTTGTGTGAAAATTCAGTAGTTTTCAAGTTTAGAGTTAACAAGCTCGGAAAATTTACATTTGTTATTAATATAGATAGACATGTATGAATACACGAGGGTTTCAAATGCAAAAAAAAAAAAAATTTAAAGTTTGATAGAAATTACAAGAATCCTGCCATTGTCTTGTAACTTGTAACTGCTGTCATCATCATCATCGTCGTCGTCATCATCATTATCATTATTATCATTATTATCATCATCATCATCATCATCATCATCATAGTCATCATCATCATCATTGTTAACCACTTCTGCCATCAGGCTGCGTGGGGAGGAATAATTTGCGATCCAGTGCACGATGGCTGCCACTGGCTATTGTCATGCCGTGAAAACGTAAAGCGTCTTTAATGTTGTCAATTCAAATTTCCGCGGCTTTCCTCTTGTTCTTGTAGCTGATCTACTGAGAGGTAGTGCTTGTGATGGTTTTTGATCTTGCTGCATTCTAGCAAGATGGCCAAACCACTTGATCTTCTGTTCCTCGATGAATCTAGTACAAGGTGTCATTCCTACAATTTGCCTGATAGTGTCATTTTTCACTGGATATCGGATGGTCAGGTTGACTGTTTTCTCAGGCACCTTATCTCGCACGTGGTGATTTTGCGTAAATGGGCTTTAGATAGTGTCCGTCTTTTCGGACCAAACTGCTATAGTCACATGACAGAGAGGTAAAAATTATACACAAGAGAGTTGAATGGTCGTAGACCACGAGGCAGATCAAGAAGACGATGGCGTGATAATATCTAGTCAAAACCTATAAACACTTGGTGTCACCAAGTCAACTCAGTAGTGATCCGCTCTTGTTAAAGGAATGTTGGCGTCTCATACAGTACGTTACTAACGTAGCTGGGTATATTGTGTTATCCCATCTCTTCTTCTTGTTCTTCCCTGGCAGTTAAACTTGCCAGATGCTACAATTCATTTTTTCGTTTAATAATAAAAAGGAATAAATTGGGTGACTCAAAGAGAAAGAGCCGACGTTATCCCTTCTATAATTAGTGCAGATGTTACAAAAATCGACTTTGCAAGGTTATTCTGTGAATAGTCCTGAATTATTTCCACACTGTACCATAACAGGCGTTATTCTGAGACCACCCCCCCCCCCCCCCCCCTCGGTGATGATTCTGAAGCCAGAACTTTGCATTTTGTCCAGCTTTTGAAAATATGAATGTAATTCACTTGTATCTGCGCCCACTCCGTATTCTATGGAGGTTTCTGATATTTTCGAGTTTTTTTTTTTTATTTGTGTATTGTTGTTCGTCGGCTTTCTTTAAAACTAAGACCATTTTAGCCTTCTGTTCAATTTGATAGCTAAGTAAATGGGTTGTTCTTCTTTTGGTAGGTGGTTGTTCTCAAAGTGTAGTGTATCTGTTCAGTTTTGAGAAAGAACGAGAAGAATCTGGTGTCTGTCTTGTTTTGGTTTATTTTGACTCCCTAGCTGTCATTACTTACTTTACTTTTTCCTTCCACGTATGCCGCTAAGCGTTGTGGGGAGATGCAAGTTCCTGTCGTAAGCAAGGCGGGCAGCATCTGATGTTCTGAGGCCATGCTTTTGGCAGGTTTCGGAGACCCCGTCAATCCACCGTTTCCTTGGTCTTCCTCTTGCCTTATATCCTGAGCTTCTTTGGTTGAAAATTTGTGATGTTATTTGATCATTTTTCATCCTGGTTAGATGTCCAAACCATTTCATTCTTTGATGTTCTATGTAGTCTAAACATGGTGTAGTTTTGACAGTGTTTCTAATGTCTATATTCTTTATCCTGTCTAGTCTGGTCTTATTCGCTGCTTTTCTTAGACATTTCATTTCACAGGCCATTTAATGGCGTTAATTGACGAAAGGATTTCTCTAAGCGAGGAAACATGTTTTGGTGATTGAAAACATAATGCTTTAACTTAAATGCAACGCCCACACACATGATTGAGGTGTGCATCTTTATTACACTTGATTACTTAAACCTATAGTATTTTCTACATGTCACAATGAATGTGAGGGTACACAGTATTTCAGAAGATATATAATCGGAGCATTAAAGTTAACAATATTGTTAATATCCACAGGCTGGTCTTAATGGCGAAATTTCTTTCTTGTTGGGTTATCATTTCAAGCTAAATTTAATGTTATCACTATTGTTTATGTGAATAGGCCGATTATAATGATTGTTAATACTCGTCATGAGTATACACAAAGGTACCTGCGTGTTGGTGCTAAGAGGTTTATAATTAATTGCACATCCTTCCGGTCATTGCAAACAGCATGCTGGGATTATAAAACCGGATCAAAAGAAAATGTTACTAGTTGAATTCCAAGTCGATATTGTAGATACTTGGCTCAAATAAACATTGACAGTTCCTTGCGAAAAGATGTAGTGAGGTAGAGAGGGTGGTGTGCAAGAGGAAGTAAATAAAAGCATGGAGGGTGCTGTAGACTGATTACAGGAATCTTTCTAATGATCTCGCTTTCAACATTTCTTATCACTCTGTTTTAAATGCACTCAGTTGCTGTTAGAATACGTATATGTCAATGCACTCATAATGGTCATGTTAATAACAGTCGTGAAAACCGGTTCGACTCTCAATATGCTTACAAAACAAACAAAACGTATATTTATCTGAATAACCTTTGTAAAGTTCGCGCGGTTTTAACTTTTCGTGGCGAAAGAAATAGAAAGTAAGAAATTATACTATCAGACAGACTGTGGGAAAAACACATGGCAACAAATAAACTGAGAAACATAAGATGTAATGATTTAGTCATCTCGTTAGGATGAGACGCAACAGTTATTAACGTGAGAATATCTCATGTGAAGTCAAGAGGTCGCCCTAGAAGGAAGCGGATTGATAACATAAAAATAATTTTTCTACATCGACGCTAAATGACAATAGATATTGTTACCCATATAGCAATTTATCACAAACTTTTCCTCTCCACGACGCATATCGGCAAAAGTTGAAATCGATGATGGAAAAGAAAAGAATTAGAAGAAAAAAAAATGCCATTTGAAACTTCCTACTCTAAATTACTTATGAAATCAGCCCTAACGTTTAAACAACTTCACATATAAGATTAATTTAAGATAGCTGGGGTAGTCACCATGGCCGAGCGGCTAGACGCTCGCCGCGGATCGGAAGGTCGTGGGTTCGCTCCCTGGCGAAGCAGGACTTTTTCAGTAATGACCCAGGTTGACCCAGCCTTGAGTGGGTACCGGATGCAGTCCCGGGAAAGTGAAGGCGGCCGGCGTGATACTGACCGCATCACCCATCTTGTGCCGATTGGTCTATAAAAATATAGGTCTAGCCCTATATGCCCTATACGCCTTATGCGTATACTTTACTTTACTTAAGATAGCTGGCGAGATATTGACTAAATCACAACCTAGCACTGATTGCACAATACAAATATGAGTCGAGCATTGTTTGTTCGGTAAAGGTGGCAGGAGAATCGTTTACATTTTTAGTTCAGTGAAAATATGAGTGCAGTATCAATTGACTGAAAAAAAAAAAAAAAAACAATACCATTTGAAATTTCCTTTTTTTAAGGATTTATTGATCAGCATTGACATCCAGAAGACATCTTCAGGTAAACAGATGGGTCTGTGAAGCGCGGATCAACACCAGCACGGGCGTACACAGCGCAAAGAATAGGGAAAACATCACGAGAGGATAGCGGCGCCTACCAGAGAAGTACGTCAAGCATGACCATAGAGGCAGCTGCTTATTCCAGATCACTTGCCTAGGTAGCAGAACAAGCGGCCGCACATGTAATCATCTTTTCAAACTCTATGAACGTGCTTCACACAATCGCAACATGTAGTTTACGCTCCAAATCGGTACAAAACATTCAAAACATTTGGAGGTCGCAATTAACCTCCATCATCTGGATCTACACACCTGGACCACGTAGGAGTAAATGGTGATGAGAACCATGGACAGAGCTGTTATCGACCACACTGGGTGATAATGTTGATTCTCTGATGCTAACACAAGTGCGTAACCTAGCAGTTAGGTTTGGTAAAGCACGTCTGTGCCATCTTCGAGGTCAATACATGACATACTATAATCAACTTCCAATTGGAAAACCAGTAGAGGTACCTTGGATTTAATGCTGCAAAGGAGGACTGAGCACGCATGGGAATTCCTAATATTCGAAGACGTCGATTGTGATTACATAACCTCCCTCAAATCTCGGAGTCAATGCAAATTATGGTCTCGAGTGAAACCAGACCTGCTAAATAACATTAGAAACTCGTGTCTGTATCGGCTGCTGACGTTGTAATAGACAAGGATGTTCACTGTACAGTTGATAACTCCAAACTCAAGCACCAAACTATACAACAATGCATGTAATTTATTATGCTGCTTGTTTACACGTATTTCTGTAATCAAAGCTCTCAGAAAAGAGCTGATAAAAACAGGCAAGTTACAAACAAAAAATATCATAGCCAACAATACAACAATTTTTGTAAGTTTCAGGTCCTTGCCTGACATTATCGTTGTTCTTTTAATTATATTTGCTTTGATTTCTGCTGGACAAACGTCTTCCCTGGAATTTAGGCCTCTTCGTGGAGTCTCTTTCTTTGTATATCTTTGTCTGAATTTGGTTGAATCGCTGATCCCCTGAAGCATAAACCCGGTACATACTAGGATCAGAATCTGCGCTAACACAGGCAGTGCCATTCCATTACAAGCATCAACGAACAATTCGACATCACGTCTGTTGTCAGACACCCAAATATCTAAACGTGTCCTGTTGGTTCCAACATCAAACGTCCACTGCACGCCCTGGGTGGCCCACGCTGGAGTGAAACAAGAAATACCAAATAAAACAACCACTGTGTTGGCGATAATAACCCGTCTGGAAGTAAATATCTCCTTCACTTTCAAAGGGAAGATAATACAAATGCATCTCTCAGCGGAGAGATAGACGGTGACAAACGTCATCATGACGTAAAAGAATGCTTTAGTGTTTCCTAGATACACATACTGAAGCGATAGCAAGTTCACATCTGCTAATGGTGCAAATTTGTCTACAGCTTGAATTATCTCAGACAAGCAGGACAGACAGCAGCTGATTAAAGTCCACACAGCAAGTGAAATAAAAGAGGCGTTCACACTTTCACTGATCCCCAGTCTCCAGTAAACGATAATGTTGATGATATTTGCAGTTGCTCCCAGTGACGACAATATCAAATTGATGGCCGTTGAGATGTATGTTACAAAATAGAATAAAACAGCCTCTGATGAATTCGTTTTTGTAAGAACGTAGTTAGTGTTTGGATTTCTGTCTGTGCTTAAAAAGACGGCCATTAAATTGTTGGTTTTATTCCACAAATCCATTGTTCTTTACTTTAATCTATTGGTGCCCACAAGGTTACTGGGAACATTTAACCTGTTGTAAACAAATACATTAAAATTAGAGTACACAACTCTCATCATTTGTACTCGTACGAGCTTTATACCTTCCTCTTTAAAGTTGGCTCTTTTAAGGATGGTTAGCATCTAGTGGTTTACTGATAGGCTGCGATATATGGGCTTGTCGGCCTAATATCCGATCTTAGTAGTCAGTCACATTTTATCATAAGCTTGTTCAAAAAAAATCCTTTCCCGCCTCCATAAAAATGGAGCCACATTACCCACACTGGGAAACAACGATACAGCAAAACCGAATTATATTTATGTCTATCTGCTGTTGTGTTATTTGGTTACATTCTACAAATGAATAAAAGGAGACATCCTTTGAGGTTTTCACAAAGAAAAAAATCATTATTATCAGAGATATTAAACGAATTAGCAAAGCCAAATTGAGCTGTTTTCCTTAATGTGATAGGCCCTGGGAAATTTCTATATAAATTTGATAAAGCGAACCAAAAACTTCGCAAACTTGGATCAGAAAGTAATAAATAAGAGGAAAGCTGCCCATTCGCCCTCTTAAGCCTCTGCTGTTCGGACGAGTAACATGCAGTTCTGATTTTCCCGTTTCGTTCAGGGGCTTAGCGCAACGCTGGTTAAGCTGTGTAGGCAGAAAAAGGTTGCCATCTGTTGTAGGGTAATTTCGAACATTGACTTTTAATGCAATATTATTTGTGGAGAACTTAGCTTATGTTCAGTGAAATAAACAGATGTTGAATGTGTTAATTATAGTTCCTGATGTTTTGATTCAGATTAGGGCTTGTGGGTAGTGTGCCTAGTTTACTGTTACTGCTATCTAGACTGCATACAAAAGATCTCATGTCTGGGCTAGAAAGTTTCTGGTTCTAGTCCCCGCCTAACGAACTCTTTTTGGTACTTAGGCTTTCGCTTCTAGTACATTAAACAAAGGGAAACAGAGAGATCAAGAAATCAATGAAGGCATGAGGAAATAAGTTATTATATTGCTCCTTAAACATATGCATGAAGTGTACAGGGCATATGGTGGCAGACTCATCTGTTTATTGACCAACCGGTACTGTATGGGTGCCGTTGTGAGCATCACTCAGCCCCACTATATCATCTGATACCCGTTGTAAGCTGTGCCGGGTAGAACTAGGAGCGAAGGTCAATCTTCAAATCAGATGGCCTTCGATGATAATTTGAACTCACAGCTTAAGCCGGAGGGAAAGGAAAGGGGGGGGGGCAGATCTTAGATAAAGGTCAGACCAGTAGGCTACATCGGCTTAAAAACATTCAACTAAGGAGACTCCGTGGTCTCGATGTATGGCATCCGCCTCGAGTGCTGGAGGTTCCGGGTTCAAACCCTGAGAGGGGCTATAATTTTACGCGTGGACTTCTAGTTATTTCTCCTGGTCTTTGGGTAGTGAGACCGGACTCCCGTGTGTATTGTTGCGCACTTAAAAAGTCTCGTGGCAGTTGAAAATCTAACGGCGTTGCCCGGGCGAAGTTTGGAGTTAAAAATCTACCCAAAGCCTTTCAAGATCCTCCGCGGTGCAACGAAGTTCGTGCATTGCGCTGAGATTCAGACTTGAGTTAGAAGTAGAACAGAGCACTAATGGGTTACACCCGTGTGCAATGATGTTGATCCGTTGAATAAACCTCAATATAAACAACCAAGAAAGTTCTGATCTGATGTGGGAATTTCTCTCGATCTCAAGGAAAACAACAAATTGTCTAGTGTTCTCAGGATGGTCAAAGGGAAGCAATGAATAAGAACTTGGTAACTTTGGCGCTGAGAAAGCGCTTTGTAAAGCCGAGATGCCCGGTTGGATCCCAGCTGCAGGCGATTTGGCAGCATACTCTCTTGCTTTAGTTTCGACAGTAGTGTTAAGAGTTCAGAAAGCAATGACAAACTACTGAACTTAATTTGCCTAGAAAAACCACAACAGAAAGAAAACGATGGGGTTGGTTCTTCAACGTCCTGTAAAGGGATAGGCAACTATTGTTACTGTAAAAATGGCTATACACACCTGACAACACTATGTGATATAACAGCGCCACTACGTCGGGGTTTCATGTTCCTTCGTAACTGTCGGGGGCCCTAATATAACCTTACGGTTGAACAGGGTTTCTAGGTTTTGACTTAGGGGATTCTCATCCGACTAATGTTGCATTGCACTTTGCCTCACAGGGTGTTAATCACTCAGTGTGCGGTACGAGAGGGGCTCAGTTTCACTGACTCACTAACCGTGGCACCATTGCTTGGACAGTTTTACGACAAAGGTACAAGAGTCACCCTGTAAAGGAGAGTTTAGTTTCACCACGTAATATTCCCACAAACGACAGTGGGTAAAATGTAGCCAACCTTCATTGTTTAGACGGCACGTATGAATTTTTTTTTTCTCCAAATACTGTGAGTGTCTGTAGGGTGCAACATTCAAACAATGACAAGTATGAGCTCTAGCCTGAGCTCAGCAACCCCGCGAGTCCTATATAATATAATTTGTGATACGTCAGTAACTTTGTTTTTTTCCCCAGCCGGATCCTCAATTTCGTTACTGTCCCGGTTTCATTCAAATCAAACAATCTACAGATCTCTCGTCGGATAAGGTCTCCGTCAAAACATCACCCCCCCCCCCTTTTCGCCTTTTTTGTGTGTGCCCCTGTATTTATTATCATGTGCTGCAAACGACCGTTCATCCGGCTGTGAAATGATCGTTTACCTAAACCCAAAATATTGATCAAGAACAGTTAACCCGTCTGGCCTCTCAACAAAAATATTTACAAAAGCTTCTTTCCGATGTTTTGAAGTGAAATGAATTTCATGTTCAGACTATGGCAACTGTTCTTATAGATTTCATTACTTTACACGCCCGTGAACTTAGTGACGTTTATGCAAATGACATTACGACGGTATAAGGCGTGTCCACTTCATTATTCACAATAATGATTTTTCGCCCAGATTACTTATAAGATGTCTTGAAGTGAATGCTTTATAAAGTCACAAACTGTAAACAGGCCACTAGTATGTTTTGAATCGGTGTCTTTTTCGTATTCGACCAATCAGGCAAAATGAAAACTAGACGTTTATTTACATTATGACTCATTCCCTACAAAATAAGTTTTTTTACAGGTTGCATGCCAAATTTCCTACAAGAGCATAATTTTGCCAGTTCTTCTTTATGGAGCAGAATGCTGGAGAATGACCAAAAAAGGATGCACACAAGTTGTCCACCTTCCACCACACATGTCTACGTAGAATTATCAAAATTTTCTAGCCAGACCCAATCTCAAACACTAAACTACTTCAAGTCACAAACCAAGAAACTTTAGACAGTATGATTACCAAGAGAAGATGGAAATGGCTTGGCCACGTTATGAGAATGAATCCTGATATACCTGCCAAAACAGCTCTCACATGGACACCAGAGGGAAAGAGAAAACAGGGGCGCCCAAAAACAACATGGAGAAGAACGATGGAAAGTGACCTGAGTGAGTGTGGCATCTTTGACATGGACAACTGCACTGAAGATTGCACAGGACAGGAAAGCATGGAAAGTCCTCTCTGAAGCCTCATGTGCCACTAGGCATAACGAGAACTGATGATGATGCAAAATTTCAAGAGAATAAATATACTTAAACGATTCAGTATATCACTTTGCTAAGTCGTTTACCGTCTTGAATAATAATGATCTTCTCTTTATGATAATCATGGAGGTATCTATTTTGCCCTTTATTCACGTGTTTGATATTATTAAATAACAAAATTTGGTGAAAGACTATACATCATTATGGTTTACTGCATCGCTGCTTGTAGGTGTTGGTTCCCGGGGGTCTAACTGCGAGTGTATGTTTGTGGTATAGTGGTTGAATAGACCCATAGTATCAAGGATGTGTTAGAATGTGGAAATCGAGTGTGTTGGGCCGAAAAGCTCAGATATCGCAGCCTAGCTGTATATCAAAACACACAGTGTCAACAAAGCCTAACTCTAAGGAAGAAGAGGAAGAAGAAGAAAAAGAAGAAGAAGAAGAAGAAGAAGAAGAAGAAGAAGAAGAAGAAGAAGAAGAAGAAGAAGAAGAAGAAGAAGAAGAAGAAGAAGAAGAAGAAGAAGAAGAAGAAGAAGAAGAAGAAGAAGAAGAAGAAGAAGAAGAAGAAGAAAGAAGAAGAAGAAGAAGAAGAAGAAGAAGAAGAAGAAGAAGAAGAAGAAGAAGAAGAAGAAGAAGAAGAAGAAGAAGAAGAAGAAGAAGAAGAAGAAGAAGAAGAAGAAGAAGAAGAAGAAGAAGAAGAAGAAGAAGAAGAAGAAGAAGAAGAAGAAGAAGAAGAAGAAGAAGAAGAAGAAGAAGAAGAAGAAGAAGAAGAAGAAGAAGAAGAAGAAGAAGAAGAAGAAGAAGAAGAAGAAGAAGAAACAAAGAAGAAGAAGAAGAAACAAAGAAGAAGAAGAAGAAGAAGAAGAAGAAGAAGAAGAAGAAGAAGAAGAAGAAGAAAAAGAAGAAGAAGAAGAAGAAGAAGAAGAAGAAGAAGAAGAAGAAGAAGAAGAAGAAGAAGAAGAAGAAGAAGAAGAAGAAGAAGAAGAAGAAGAAGAAGAAGAAGAAGAAGAAGAAGAAGAAGAAGAAGAAGAAGAAGAAGAAGAAGAAGAAGAAGAAGAAGAAGAAGAAGAAGAAGAAGACGAAGAAGAAGAAGAAGAAGAAGAAGAAGAAGAAGAAGAAGAAGAAGAAGAAGAAGAAGAAGAAGAAGAAGAAGAAGAAGAAGAAGAAGAAGAAGAAGAAGAAGAAGAAGAAGAAGAAGAAGAAGAAGAAGAAGAAGAAGAAGAAGAAGAAGAAGAAGAAGAAGAAGAAGAAGAAGAAGAAGAAGAAGAAGAAGAAGAAGAAGAAGAAGAAGAAGAAGAAGAAGAAGAAGAAGAAGAAGAAGAAGAAGAAGAAGAAGAAAAAGAAGAAGAAGAAGAAGAAGAAGAAGAAAAAGAAGAAGAAGAAGAAGAAGAAGAAGAAGAAGAAGAAGAAGAAGAAGAAGAAGAAGAAGAAGAAGAAGAAGAAGAAGAAGAAGAAGAAGAAGAAGAAGAAGAAGAAGAAGAAGAAGAAGAAGAAGAAAAAGAAGAAGAAGAAGAAGAAGAAGAAGAAGAAGAAGAAGAAGAAGAAGAAGAAGAAGAAGAAGAAGAAGAAGAAGAAGAAGATGAAGAAGAAGAAGAAGAAGAAGAAGAAGAAGAAGAAGAAGAAGAAGAAGAAGAAGAAGAAGAAGAAGAAGAAGAAGAAGAAGAAGAAGAGGAGGAGGAGGAGGAGGAGGAAGAAGAATGAATATCGCTGCTAATACTGCTTTGACAGGAAGGCTAATGCGGTCTGTAAAAGTCGGATGTGTCGGCCAAAAGCGCAGATATGTCAGCCATGATGCAAACAGGCACAACACAAATACATCTTCCGCAGAAAGCTATATATATATATATCCATACACATACTGCTTCATAATTTTCTAATCGCTATTCACGAAGATGACGATCATCATCACCTTCCCCGTTGCGGCAGCTGTGTGATGACAAACAGTTTACGGTGCGTCGCTGGATGGGCAGCAATGACCACTTTTGTTTGTTGTGGATGTACACAGCTTTTAATCTCTACAAGCAGCCTTTTACTGGTGCTATCTAGCTTTTAAGTCAGATTTCGGATTGCTATAGAACCCACGTCGGTAGCTGTTATGGCTGCATTCTAATGAAATAATGAACCATTTTTATTCTTTTGCTTCTTAAATAATTATCTGGATAGTTGTGTCTCCACATTTTGTCTGATATAACTTCTCGCTCGGCTGCAGGTGGTTAAATTATTGGTTTTCTCGGACACTTCACATTACATGTCTCAATTTTACGCATGAACACCTTTGTGTTGTGTTAGTGGAACAGTAGTTAACTGTCTCGTTTTTTCCCCACTATATCGTATATAAATTTATTACCTACATGTTCAAAAGAAATTTTTCCAGGTAATTTATACCAACTTCAAGTATTATAGGCTGTCTTAGATGTTAAGCAGTTATTATGCCTTTGCGTACAATAATACCGAACGCGATGAAAGAACTTTCACTATTAATTTGAAGAAGGCAATTTTCTGTAGAAAGCTTACACTGCTCTCTAATTTTAGCGCGTAAAGAAGGTGATTTGCAGCGGTAAGAATTGCATACTGTTAATTGATTATTACCTAGTAGGACAGTTCGCGTAAACATCACAGGACTTTAGAATAAAATCGAAATATAATTTTAGAGGGAAATTATTCTTTGTGACTTCTGAACGCAACATCAGGAGTTTAATTTCCAAAAAAGTCAATTTCGGTAAGGCTCATCCACGTCGAATTCGTAGACCAAAAGAGAAAGCTTTCGATCGAGTTAATAGGGATATGGAATATATTATGGAAGGTATTATACAGGATTAAGAAGTGAACGAACATCTTATTGAATTGTGCAAGAGTTTTACGTGAACAGTCAGTGCGCAGTTAGAACATATACAGGAATGTCAGGAAAGTTATACATTAGATCAGCAGTGAGGCAGTGGTGCGTTGTATTACCACTACCTTTCATCACATACATTGAACAAATTTGCAAATCAGCTAACACCAGCGAAGGAGATAATGTCGGAGAATTACTAAATGAATAGCTTTTCGCCAAAGACCAGGCAATCATAGCACCAACTTCAGTACAACCACAAGAACATAGTAATAGACTCCACTCAGAATAAAGATCAACGTTGACAAAACAGAAGTGATGACATTCTCCAGTAAAGGGAGAAAACCCAATATAAAAAATGATAACACGAGTTAAAACAGGTGAATAATTGTACATAAAAATATTTTTCAGAAGACAGAAGAATTATTAGAGAAATCCAGCAACAGTGAAATAAAGCTAGCTGTAGGTACTGTGTGTGTGTTTATGTATGTATGTCTACGTGTGCATGTCTGCCTGTGTGTCTGCATGTGTCTCTGTGTATGTGTCTGTGCGTGCTTGTGTCTGTGTATGTGTCTGTGAGTGTGTGTCTATATATGTGTGTGTGTGTTTTTGTTAGTTTTGTGTTTGTGTGTATGTGTCTGCGTGTGTCTGCGCGTGTGTTTGCGTGTCTGTGTGTTCTACGTGTATGTGGCTGTGTGTGCCTTCGTGCATGTGTGTGTGTGAGTCTTTGTTGAGTTTGTGTGAGTGTGTTTGTATGTGCCTGTGTGTTTGTGTGTATGCTTTCTATAGGTCGGCTTCTCAATACCACTGTAAAAACCAACGCAATGCCCAGGGCATGCAGCTGGGATCAAACCCGGCACCTCGGCATTACAAAGCGCGTTCGCAGCGCCTAAGCTAGAGACGTCGAATGTTAGTACCACTGTAAATACATTTATTCCCAGTACTTTCAAATCTAACATCTTTGACTTAATTATAGCTTTACTTTTAGTTATGATAGAGTTTCCTAGCATCCTCTAAAATTGAGACCATTTTCTTTGCTACAAAATCTTCCTGTATCTTTACTTGTGCATATTAAGAAGTGGCGCAACCTATACACATTATTAAGTTACTGTTTATAAGGACACTGCGAATTAATGAGACCCCTTAGCGAATCCTTCCATAATTTAGGTTCATATCTACGATATTATTGCCGATCGTTTGTCTTGCCTAAGATATCACTACCATCATCATTACTACCACCATAACCACCA
>CAJHNH020005534.1:87500-92500 GCA_905116865.2 Candidula unifasciata
ACTAACCAGCAAAGTAATAAACCAACCAGCCAGCTGACCAAATACTCAGCCAACCAATCAACCCACCAACCAAACAGCCAACCAACCAGAAAATAGTTAAACCAACCAGCCAGCTGACCAAATACTCAGCCATCCTATCAACCCACCAACCAACCAACCCACCAATCACCCAGCCAACCAATCGACCAACCAACCAGCAAATTAATAAACCAACCAGCCGGCCCATCGAATACTCAGCCAACCAACCAGCCAACCCACCAACCAACCCACCAACCAACCAACCCACCAACCAACCAACCCACCAACCAACAAACCCACCAACCAACCAACACCAACCAGCCAACCAACCAACCCGCCAACCAAGGTGAATTTGTAACAAATTAACTTTTGAATTCTCACTCTCTAGAAATCGGATATGTATAAGTAATGCATGTTCTATCTTCATATAAATTGTGCTACATTTAATGACAGAAGGATTGAATTTTCTTTGCAACACTAGAAAGGCTGTCTTTCCAAGCACTGTCTTTACTCATTTGTGTTTTCCTATAAATCAAGTGAATTCTTTACCGGATATAGACTTGATATTTCTTTTATATGTTTAACTAGGAAATTATAAAGGGTTCATTCACATCTTGACAACTTATGTCACCGCATATCTAGCAGCTCAGAGATGCACTAGCATTATCTTATCATTCAAAGGCAAGGAGATATTTCCTGTTAGTCGAGTTGTTATTGTCAACCTAGTTCTGGTACTTTTGTGGGCTGGCTTGTAGTTCTTAGCCTCAGACACTCAGAGCATGTAGTGGATGTTGTTTCTAGAACCAACAGGAATCGTTTTGACATCTGTTGTCTGACAACGGAAACGATGTCGAACTGTTTGTTGGTGCTTTCAGTGATGTTGCACCGCCTGTCTTAGCTCAGATTGTCATCTCCAAAAATACTGGCTTTATGCTTCAAGGAATCAACATTTCGAGAAAGTCCAAGCAAGTATACACAAAGCACGAGAACCAAAGAAGTCTCAAGTGTTTTGATGAAATCAAGGTAACCATGAACATAAGCAGCTCGAAAATGACTTTGAAAAACTTGAAAGACGAACATTGTGATAAAGCTAGCCAAGATATTGTGTGGGTTTTTTTAATCACCTTTTTTTTTTTTTTTTTTGAGAGCCCTGATGCCAGAAATACACGCCAGCAAGCGATTAAACAAGCTACATTGTTGTTTGAGCTTGTTTGAGCTTGAGGTCAAGAACTGTAGAGTAAACATATTTGTCTACTGCTAATTTAGCAGCCAGGAAAAAGTTCATGATTTTATTTGACATATATGGTTGTTTCAAGACTATTGTCCGTAGTTAGTACACACATTTCTACATGCGTAAAGAAAAATAATTTGGACAATATTTGTGTACAGGACTGAATTCTCACTAAGTGAGATATCAATTTGCTAGTGCTCATTCAGGAATATTTAAGTCATGCTAAAAGTATTCTTTAGACAAACAGGAATAACAGTGGACAGAAAATATCCAAAAAGGTTGAACAAGTTTTTACGGGACTGGGGCTACAAAAGAAAACCTGAAAACTGTGACAGAAATTACAATAACTATGCCATTGTCTTGTAAACTGCGAATACTGTTGTTAAGGATGTCAAGAGTTTTAGGCCTATGACATCAAGATAAACACGGTTACGTCATAATGACAGTTTAAAGATGGCCGCCCCACTTTTTACATGCACCAAGAAGAGGTGCAGCGCTCTGTTTCAATCAGTAAAGATGTGAAAACTATAGACATTCATATGCAAACAAGAGTCCAGTGTGGTCTAGTATGCCTGCATGTCCAGCAAGTGTATCAGTGAAGTAGGAAGTTTCATGAAGCCGGGACTTATCCCCGACGGGGTCAGGCACTTCGAGTAGTCGATTGCAGCCTTTGAAGAGGACAACCGCAGAATTGAATGTAAGTGACATTGCCGTGCCTCTTGATATCAGCAAAGGCTCCGGACAACACATTATCTTGGTTGTGCTACAGTACCGCAAAGTGTCTGGAAAGGTGTGTTCCACTGCAACTAACTAAAAAATTAAAGCAACGACCCACTGATGCTTGTCAAGAACATGTCCAGTGCTTTGAAGCAGAAGGTGGTAGTGTCCTGTCAAGAATTGTTACTGGGGATAACACCTGGGTTTACCATCATGAAGAGAGCCAACAAGATATGGCGCTATACCAATGACGTTTCGCAGGCAACCATCTGATAAAAAAACTATGCTGACTCTTTGGTTTTTCTTTGAGTTGAGCAAAGGGTTTTCTTAAAGCACTACATGCCAGGAGGGAAAACTGTCACTACTGATACGTACACAGATTTTGTCAGGAATCATCTTCGACACGCAATCAAATCAAGCGACTGGGGATTTCTGAGTAAAGGTGTCCTTTTGCAACATGGCAATGCACGACCGCATACTGCCCGTACAAGGATTGAAACCATCTGAGACCTCCACCTTTAGTGTTTACCACATCCCCATTACTCGCCAGACCTAGGCCCAAGTGATTTCCAACTGTGTGGACAATTCAAAGAGTTATATATGGTGGAAACACGTTTCAGTGCGATTAACAGGTACAGTAGTGTCACATACGCAGCCATGGGAATTATATTCTATGGGAATCCAAGCACTTGATCAACGCTGGAGGACTTGCATTCAGGAGACTACATTAAAAAATGTACACTTGTTCTTTACTTTTTCAGAATAAATTCACAAACAAGAAAACATTTAAGGCTTTTACTTGAAACCTGTTCGCATATATTACTACTATTACTACTATTGCTGCTGCTGCTGCTGCTGTTGCTTCTACTACTACTGCTACTACTACTACTACTACTACTACTACTACTACTACTACTACTACTACTACTACTACTACTACTACTACTACTACTACTACTACTACTACTATCACCACTACTACTGGTACTACTACTACTGCTGCTACTGCTTCTGCTGATGTAACTACTACTACAACTACTACCACTACTGCTGCTGTTTCTGTTGTTGATGCTGGTACTACCACTATTACTGATACTTCTATAATTATTTCCACAAGTACCGCAACTACTATTACTACTGCTGCTGCTACTACTACTTTGGAAAGTAACATTGAAAAAGAAGCCTAACACACGCGAGAGTGACGATCTGTGAAACCACCTGGATGTCATCAACAAAGCAAGACAATTAGATATCATGGATGATTGTTTACGCCGGTCATGCTGAGACAGGGCAGAACAGAAAATGCGTGTCTCCAGTTCTGAATTTGTGCACGATAGTATTTGGTGTGAAGAGAATCGTGCAGCGGGTGTTCACCAGCGGATCCGGCTGAAAAAAGTAAGACTAGTGGTACTGCTTCAGGTAGCATCAGAACTGGAACACTTTGCTTGCTTCTAAAGATGAGGACAGATCACGTATGGTAATGTTCTGAGTGCTGTAATATCGGATCGTATTTCAACACAACTGAATTCAGATTTTATGGATTCCAGAAAATATTGCCAGCCTTCGCAAGCATTGTAGCATGTGTTATATGTTATTTGTTTCATGGCATGCACTGAAGTAATTGGCTTATGTATTGTTTGATGTATTTAGTTTTCTGTAACAAATACACACTTTAGTTAATTACAACAGTTAGTATCTTACATAATCTCACAGCAGGTAAACTGGATGCTAGCCCCGTTAATGAGTTATATAAATCCCCGTGTGGGTTCCAAAGCCCTATTATAGGGATGACAAGAACAGACCCACTGCCTACACAAAAGCATGTCGTAAGAGTCGACTAATTGAGAGCTTCCTTTGAAGTCGAAGTGCATCTGCCTGAGAGGCAAGGTACTAACAGTTTATACGCAAATGAGTCAGATCTGTCAAACGGATGCACACCAACAATCAGGTTCTGAAACAGGACCCAAGTCCAGACGTGGACGAACAACTAGAACTTTCGCCAGAGTTTAAAGCTGGTAAACGCGAAGAAGAAGTTATAAAACCATTATCACACCAGCTGGCTCTTTTTTCTGGAGAATATCCAAGTACCGTTTTGACTGCGATGATCTAGTAGGCCAGGTCAATTAAAAAAAAAATTCGAATGGCATTTAAACGCAAGACTCTAGGAAGAATGACAGAGCACTGTTGTATTCATCCGAAAGCTTCTCCAACATAATTTGTTCCTCTCCTCAGTAGTACACAGTTTGGCCAGTCTTGTAGAGACAATGTAATACGTATACAGAATGATCCAAAGTCGGCCAACCAGGTTTGGTCCAAAAGAAAGATAAACAGCAATGTGTCTGGAACAAAGCATGTTGCAGAAGCTACTGAGTCAAACGCGCATTGTTCTGTTTGCCTGCCTGTGACAACTGTCATTGTAGACCAGCTGCCACCGCAGCAGATCCAACAACAGGAACATGTGTCGAGATTACAAACAAATGGTGCACTACAGAGAGCCCTGTCTCTTAGACATAATGGACGCTGAGGTGCAGGTCGACCAGGCGAGCGATGAATGTATAGAATATTCGAATATTCGTTAATCCCAGCATCTACCTAGCACATACTAAGGCTATCATCCTGTGCCTCTTCCAAATCTGATGCTGAAACACAGAACAGAATCGGAGACGAAGAAGAAAACAGTTTTTGTAATTACCATTTCCACGATTTTGGGTGCATTGGGCATATAGGGCAAGACCTATATTTGATAGATCAATCAGCAGTTAATGGGTGACGAAGTCAGCATCACGCCGGCCGTCTTTACTTCACAGGACTGTACCAGATACCCATTCAAGGCTGCTTCGACCTAAAAGTCAAGGTCGTTTCTGGAAAACAAATTCCGGCTCTGTCAAGACCCGAACCCAAGACCTTACAAACCGCAGGCTGCCGTCTAGCTACTACACCACTGCGACTACTAAGAATAGATATGCTTACGTCAAATGTTAAAGCGCTGCTAACGAGCTTCGCTTTTTTTTAGGTACCCCGGTTGGATTCCTGT